>CM055970.1:8295000-8485000 GCA_029531755.1 Holothuria leucospilota
TTGGGAAAGTTTTCACACAACAAGATGAGTATTTGGACTGCATCTTATCAGAGACCCTAACTGGGTATATTTTTCATCCTGTGTTGTTTACATCATTCTGTACTCTACTAAAGTAAACGTTTGGCTTCGATGTAGAATTACCTGAAGATTGTAACCATCGTCAAGAAGATCACGAATGTAAGAAAGGACACTCGTGCTTAAATAGACAGAACCGCCTGGAGTGCAACCAGAGGAACAACAGTAGCTTTAAGAAAGAGAAGAAAATTGTTCGTTTGTAGATGATCATGGCTCTCGTAGCCGTGCTAACTCGACACCATTTTATCATCACAAAAAAGTCAATACACTTATTATAATTGTACCTAGTACTTGTTAAATAACAAATAGGTTTGATAAGAAAACTTGGCATTTACGGATTTCATCGTCAGTTTGAATTAGAACCATCAAGGACAAAGAAAAACCAGAACAAAACCCAAGAAAAGAAAAAGACGACCTAATGCATATAGCATGAATTCAAAATACAATTGTCTGATTTATATTCATCAAAGTTGCTTTACAGGACTCATGCAGATACCGGAGAAAGCCACTACAGCTTGACGAGCAAGATAGGTTTTCACTTTGGAGGGTGGGGGTTTAATATCGATTTCTCTTAAATTTTAAGTCAACCTTGGATTGAGTAATCAAACGAGTATAAGAAGCATTAAACTAGTAAGTAATAGTACAAACAGTTGTTCAATTTATGGCTAGGTGGATCATGCCAATTATGGATACCACTACTGTAGTTATAAAATGTTAATGCAAGGACAACTCAAGTAGGCGAACGAGGGGATCTCTGTCGGAGAATTTTTCAAATTCCGACGGTGAACCCTCTTTACTGCAATAGGAACTCAGGTTGCTTTCCAAATCTTAGGGGGGGGGGGAGGGGTGATGGAAGACAGGATTCTTCCCCTACGGTGTTGAATCTGATGGTAATACTTAGTGTACCTTGAGGGCCCCATAGGCAATGCACCTATGCATAGGCGTGTGCGGATGGAGTCTGGGGATTCGCTATATACCCTGAGAAAAAGAATGCCGATTTCAGGGCAACAATAGTAATTGTGAAGTTACACTCTAAAAATGTCCTGGTCAAATTTGAATAGAATCTAATCAATAGGGGCACGAACCGAAATCTTGTCAAATCTTTGACCAGATTCGGCTCATAAATGAAACAAATAGTTTCAGTTTTGAACCATTCCTAGTCAATTTTGAAACAAATCGTGTCAAATATTTGACAAGATTCCGGTTCGTGCCCCAATTGAATAGATGTTTTTAGAGTGTAAAATTCGTGACATGATTGTTTGGCCGTTAGGTACAATTTCAGGGCAAACACGTTTCTTTCCCCTTTGACATATCATCACGTACACTTATGATCCAGTGGGTGTCGGGGCAGCCTAGGTAAATTTGCAAAATTGTGCACTCCATAAGAGTGAAGTACTTAAGTAGCTTTGAATGACATTGGATGTGCATTAAAAAGAGTACAAAAATTCAGTTTGACCACTTCTATTTTATGATAGCCTAATTTGGACTAGCGGCTCGTACATTTGTTGATATGGGGGACTATTGGTTGGGAAAGATGGTACGGAAAAAATTGTTTGAACATTCCTTAGATATGAACTCCTTTAGTTAGCAGAGATGTTACGTGAGGAAGGGGTAACGTAAATCTAAAAAATGTTTGCATTTACTCGTCTCAATATTGACTTTTTAGAGTCTGAATTTCAGTTTCCGGACTCTAACATTCATGTAAAGCCGAATAAGAAGGGAGGGGTTGGTCGTCCCAGCCAATATAAATTGTCATTTAACACACTCTAAAAATACCTACTCAAATTTGAAGAGAATCTATCAGACACTGAATAGGAAAACTGATCAATTATTTGAATAGATTCAGAAATGATTAGAATTGATTCATTTTGAACCGTATCTAATCAAATTGTTGAAGAGATTTTCTATTCAGTGCCCTTTGAATAGGCAATTTTTAGAGTGCAATGTCGACCAATAAAAATTTTAATATTTGTAAATAGGGCAAATTGGGTACCCTTTGGCTGTTTAAGAAACGAAACCGCTGTAAGTAGGTGGCGGACCACCAATTAAGCCTTTTTCCAAGCAGAAAAATATTGATTGACAAATTTGGTCCCTTAAAAATTTTTGGTAGCCTATTTTTGACTGAGTGTGTTACTTTTTATTATTTTCGTAAAGTTGTCACAGAAAATGATTTAATAAAAGTGCACATTGGGCAAAATTTCAAGCAATTTCACCAACATTATTGTCATTTTTATTGTTTTACTCGGCTCTGTGTAGTGCCGTCTTAGAGCCTTAATCATCGCTAGAAACAATTACCTATTTTCCAAGCCTTTCTTGCTGAAAATGTCAATGGCCATGGTACAAAACTTGAAAATGCCGTTAGAGCCTGACATTATGAGCTTTAACCAGAGGGTGGCCATCCCGGGTTGACAACTTCTATAAGGATGTAGGGGGTAGTGTACTAACTTGAATTTTTAAGTTAATTAGAACAATCAGTCTGTAGTATCCTACCTGGAGAGTGAGCAGTAAACATGTATTGTAACAGGAGACTAATTCACCAGCTCGTGATACGTTTGAAAATTATAGGGACTCAAAGGAAATTAGTAGCTGGGCAGAATTTGATTTAGAATACATGCGAACAAACTCCCGAGGCCCCAACAGGGCTTTTGGGAAATAAAAAGGGGGGGGGGGACTGAGGGCGAGGAGAGAATTGAAAGAAGAAACTTATGCAGTACCATATCATGACAGAGTTTTTTTTTTTTTACAATAAATGAACATAGGTCTGCATAAAAAGAACTCGGCTCGCTATGCGCGCCTTAAATTTCACTTTTGTTGAAGAATCCCATTAAGTCGAGAACAACAGACGGGTGGTTTACCCCTGTCGGTAACGGTATGTCTTGAATTTTATTCATCTCGCCTTCCAGATGACGATCAAAACTCAGGAGAAAAATACAAGAGGAAAAACTGCATAATTGAGGATTAAATCGAACCTTTACAAAAAACCAAGGAGACTCCATAACGGTTACTTGCTAAAGTGTGGTGGAATTTAGGTGCACGGAACAGAATTGCATATGTATTTTTAAGGACGAGTCTCCAAACCGCGCAAGACGTGCCAAAATTTTAGGCCTGTGCTAAAGAAAATGGCCACAATAGGAACTAAAAATGTTTGGTCCCTCTTCAGCTCTTGAAGGAATATATAGTAACAATCTGATGATGTCTTCTTTGACCAAAAGTGTGTGTGTGTGGGGGGGGGGGGGGGTGATTTGTATTTTGTCCCATTCTCAAAATGAGGAGGGAACATATCCGCCAGCTCCAGCATGATCGGCGCCCATGGAATACAACAAAGTTGCCCGTACACCATTTACTGTGGTTGCTGACAAGAGGAACATACTTGTCGAGAGGAGCTCGCTATGCTAGCTGTAACGTTTATCATTGCACTTTCTTTAAGAGATACGTCTCATATACTTAGGTATAATCACTCTTTTACCTACCAAGTAAGCCTTACATAGGAAGCTTGCTCAGTTTTCTGTTCACTCATATCTTTACAGTCTCCTGTTTTGGTGTGATAGGGCAAGCGACTTGGTTGACCATTTCATCGGGTGCACTGGCCATGTAATGCATTTTCCCCGTTAGCTGTTGAGGGGTCAGCCCCTCAACATCGATCTGTTTTTGCTCTCAGTAAGTACAAGTCCTTCTATGTGTGTCCATGTACTGCATTCCCATAAAAAGTTTAGCTCTCTTGGCCAGCTTTTCTGTTGTTTACACTGAAGTTTTCTAACATAGCGATAAATTAGCACTATGGGACTCTTGGTGTATCAAGAAAACACGTATATATTTGAAAATATGTTTTGCAATAGAATATATTGTATTGGCCATGGGTGTACTTCCAGTCTCTTTATCAAACCCAGGTGGCCATCCTTTCCAGTCTGGTACGCGCCAGCCGTCACTCTCCCCTCCCCACCGTATTGAGAAAATCCTGGTGCCATTTCCAAAGTTATGGTACAAGATTTGTAAAATTTAAGAGTCATGACCGAAGAAGTAGTAAATTAAAACAAAACACACACACACACCCATACACCCATTTGTAGAAAAACTTCATTGTGAGCTTGGATGGAAACTGTAGCGTTAACTTCAGCTGATTATTTTAGCGAACACTTTTGAATTCAAATTAGTGTCATACCTGGATCGTTTTGCTCTGCCACCATTACAAGTGTCTCTGATGTTATCTAACGCTGACGCTCCGTCTCCTGATCCCGATGGGTTCAAAGCTCCGTTGTCTGACAAAAGGGTTACTCTAGGATGGTTCAAAATGTCACATGCAAGTGAAACTCGGTCAGTACCACCGCTGCTACCACAAGTACCTGTAAAGATGTAAAATCCTTATATTAACTTACTACATTTACCATTTCGTAATGCTTCAAAATCTGAATTAAACTCCACACTTTTCTTAAAACTACGCAATTAGATGCCTATAGAGAGCGTTAGAGTAAAGCATGAAATACTTTTTGATATGAATTTTTACCAGATTAAATGTTCTTCGTGGTATAGGCGTGAACTGTACACTGTAAAATTCCAAGCAACTGAGTTTCTCTTAGTAATGGGATGCATAATCGGAGACACTTAAGTGCCTGAACTTTAAAAGGTCCGTGCAGCAAGTTACCTCAAGTCTGATAAGCTACCCCAACAAATTGGGTTTTACAGTGTACTCAATAGGCTACAATATTTTTTTAATCCCCACTGTTCTGAACCACTTATCTGTATATGGGCTACCATTTCTGCATCTACCTTCAAGTCATTGCTTAAAAGTGTAGATGACCGAAAGGTAGCTGAAATTTGCGTATGTGTCTTTCAATGTACCTGTAAAAGCTATCCATCAGAACTCTTTCCAGCCTTTAGAACATTTTCCTCCTTCCTTCTTGATAATTCACGCAATGTTATTAAGCCGAAGCTGAAGGCTGTGCATTTTTGCTTCATTTTTTCTTGTGTCTTCTCATATTGACCAATGAGTTGTTTAATTTTGTATTATACCTTATATAGTGACGACATCATCTGCCTTGATAAATGTCGTCTAAGAGAACATGCTGCACTTCTGCATTTAAAAAGTGCGTACATGCATGCCTTCCGAGCATGCGCACATTGGCTGCATTACACTGTGACGTCAAGGGATTAAGATCTACATCCAATCTTCTAGGTGATCCTGTATATTTATGATCCTGGCTTCTTCCTAAGTATTTTTGTATTATTACATGCTCTGCCAGGCGGCATTAAAACTTTCTTTAAAATCTAGTATTAGTAACTTGCGTTCGCACCAAACGGTCCTAGTACATGTTATTGGCCTATGATTGACCCTACAATTCTTGTTTGTGCTATCGTATGAATGGCTTTTTGTAAAGTGCCGTTTCCCTATAGAGTCGTAACTCCGGTTTTGCTCTTAAGGAGAGGTAACCCGCAGGCATTTTGTGTAAGATAGCCCCATCCTCCTTTTAGAACCTTTGCAAAGGGTTTTAAGATTGTTAAAACATGTTTAGTCGTTGAATGGTACCGTTGAGTGGCGGTCAAGAGGTTAAATATTTGCTACGGGGGCTGCGAAAAACTACAGTTCCTGACCCTGACCTCTACGCTATTTGTTTGTTGCTGGGGATGATTCCGCTCCTCGAAAAGTAGGTTTGAGAGCGGTGATAGTCGACCCCTTGCTTGTGGAAAGGGAAGGCCAAGTTCGTCGGTAGACATCTACGATCAACTTTGTATAGAATATTCAAAGGGCCAATACAGGGTATTGGATTGGCCCCACATAGGGTATTGGACTGGCCCATATAGGATATTCGATGGCCTCTCCAGGGTAATCGAAAGGTTCATATAGGATATTCGATGAGTCCATATGGGGTATTCGATGGGCTCAAATAGGGTATTCGTTTGGCTCAAATAGGGTATTTGACTGACCCATGGGCTTCCGAATCCTGAAACTACTAAACCTTAGAAGTATATACTTCCCTATAAGCCACATTGGTATGGTAAAGACAATTACCATGCTTCTATAAATATCCACTGTTTCCCCAGTGTGGTTCACCTCTTCATCCTAGTGCCCACCCAAGAGCTTTCAGACGGTTTCCCTGTTGCGGCTTCTTCACCATTTTTGTCCCAAATGAGTTTGACACCTACTTTTCAGGTTTGGACGCCAACATTTACATTTTTTTCTCCGAGCCTGCTTATCAGTAGTATATTTTAAATTTATTTTGTAATACTTTCGTTTAACTCTGCTTCTCGAGATACTCGAAGCTGCTAATTATTATAATAATATCACCGTTTCTGGCCTAAAGCTAAGTTAGAACTTGAACCTCCAACACCACATCAATAACACTTGGCAATATAGAGTTATATGTACAGTAAATAGTTTCTTAGGAAGTGATCACATATTCACGATAGTGTCAGTTGTAAATTGATGAGAATCGCCAATCACTTATGTTAAAATACTCTCTGTGGGAAAGGCAAATACTTCCCCCTCCCTTAAGCGTTACATGATTGGTTCAAAGCAAATAAAGGTATGCATCTATCTGTGGAGGCTCCAGAGGCTGGTGATAGAGGATCTGGGGGAACGACAGAAGATAATGCCGGAGGCCTATACCAGTGTTTTAGTACCCGTACCGGTACTTATTACCGTACTGGAGTACAAGTTTCCGTACTTGTACCCGTACCCGAACTCATGAACTGGTACCCGTACTCGTATTCATGTCTTGGTACCCGTACCCGTACCCGTACTCGTACTCATGATATTGTACTCATACCTACTATACTCAAGTTTCTGTATTTATCCTCAAAGTCTAAATATTAAAATGTACACTCAACTTCAAAGGCATGCTGAAGTTTTACTTTATTACAGTACTACGTAACTCAGTACTGGACTGTTTAGGTCAGTACTGGACTCACAACTGTACATCACGGCAATTCAAGTTACAGCACTGGTTGACAAAATAACTGGGCCATTCACCGCTCATAAAGGGTATTGTACGTGTGCGTACTTATATTGTATAGTGGGTGCTTCATAGTTACGGACACCTCTCAAAAATGTCCATGGTCATACGCAGTGGCTGCATGGGCAGCAGGGCAGTTGCATCCCATCCCTGAAATTTTCGAAGCAAATTTTCATCACACCTTCAGTGAAAATTCCCTATTATTTAAAGTGTTCCTAAAGTCTAGAATTACAATGATATATATTTAGAGGTTGAAAAAATTTATCTCACTCATTCAACACCCCATTTTCATATCTTACTCTGTTGCTGAGAAATAAAATGTTGAAATTTATTTTACAATATATGAAATAGTCAATTTTGCAATAATTTGTGATGTTCTTCTTGTACAACTCACATTACCTGCTTTTTTTCCTTTTGAAATTAAAATGTTTATATCACCTTGAAAAATTTACTATATTCTTGCATAACATGTTGTACACAGAGGCTTGTGTATTCAATTCACCCTATATATAATAAGACAGTGATCACATTTTGGAACAAGGTGCAATGGCTATTAAAAAAAATACCAACAAAGACGAGTTTGAGTAGTACAAGAATGACGTAACAAATTCTTGTGCAATCCACTATCAAATTTGAGTGAATAAGCTTCAAAATTTTCTCATCCCAGGAATGTGCTTTGACGATGGGAGGTGGACCATTCGGATTCATTTTTCAAGTTTTAAACACATGTTTTGAAATTTTAGACTTTAGGTACACGTTAAAATAAAAATTACTTAATAGATTAAACCTGTAACATGGAAAAGGCCATTTTTGGTAATATGAGATAAGCTGGGGGGAGGTGTTCCCTTTCGATTTGAAAAAGCTTTTTAGTTTAAGAGGTGCCTAAATGACAAATGGTACAATGTGTGACCCAAATTGACCTTGCCAATGAGGTAAAAGCTACAACTGGTAAAGACTAATTCTTTGCAAAACTAAATCAAAGGTGGTTTTTTTAAAAATTAAACCCCTGTTCAGGAATCATTAGTCAAGTTTTTTTTTGTAAGACATTACTTTGCATAGTGCGACTTTCTGTGCAAATATACTGACTAGCTGGATCACTGGGGACAACCCTCTCCTCCTTGAGGCTATTCTTCTTATCTGTTTCCATGGTAGCTCATTTCGCTATGAATAAACGTCTAGACAATGCGATTTTTTTTCCAAAAAATGGATTATTATCTTTCCTCAAAATAATTCATCTCTCCACTTCATCAAGCTCTCGCTATTATAAATCCCCGCCGGCTGTGAGTCATACGGAGAAAGACATTACTGAAAAAAGACAGGCTGTGATTTCTATTGTCTGTTTAGTGTCCATTCAATATCATTTCAAGGAGCTTAAATGCATCGTTCTTTCATTTCATTTCATGATTTCATGGAAACTCCAGAGCTTCGGGGAGGGGGGGGGGCTTGCCCTCTGGACCTCGACTTAAGCATTGTCCCTGAACCTCAGCAGGGGGATTCTGGGTAGCAGTGGCGTAACTTTGGTCCAGGATGCCCGGGGCAAGAATGGGTTGGGTCCCCCTGACCAAATGACATGTGCGTATGATGCAGCAGAGCGAATTAAGTTTTGAGAGCAACGTGCACTTACAAATTATACTTGCCTTCCAATCAATTTTAATTTATGTTTGAAATAACTAATCATGTTAGAGATGACGGATCGTCATATTCACTGGAAGAATGATGTTCATGTTCAAAAAGCCTATAGTTCGAAAGTTGCTAAAATGAACTGTAATTATAGAAGGGGTGAGTCTGTCCCACAAAACACACCAAAGGTCCATTTCAAAAAAGTATCATTGTGGGTGCCAGACCCGCCGGGTGCCCCTCCTAGCTCGGGTGCCCGGGGGCTTACCCCCTCAGAGCGCATAGGAGTTACGTCACTGCTGGATAGCCCTCGGACCCTAAGCCATAAGGGAGAGCTTTTCGTAATTCAAACTGAATCCGCCTGAGCGCCCCCACCCCACCCCACTCTCCGTACAGTATTTGAGCAGGATGGAAACAATATTAGAATTTTGAGGCAGGTCAATTCTTAAGTGTTAGAACTTAGACCAGTTGTTCCCATCGGGGATGGTATCGCTCCTGGGGGCGTTTTCGCAACTCATGGGGAGCAACGTGCGCTAAGGGGACTGCAGGGGGCAGGAGGTTTTGAAAACTGAGATACTTAATTTAACCCGGGGCCTTACCAGATTCCAAAAGGTTTCCTCCAGCTGAACGCTCAAATTGGTTGGCATAAAAAGGAGATAAATGAAGTCAACAAGTCGTCGGTAGTGGAAGTCTACTATTCCCTTCCCAGCCTCCCAGGTGAACTATAAAGTTTTTGAACTATCTTTATTTCCAGATGCCACGGAATTGCATCTTTAATATTTTCCTGACGAGAACCCTTATATTCCCATCAATGACCGCGAAAGTGGTGACCGAAGGGGCTATGACTTAAGTCTGTAGTTTCTTTTCCTTTCTGTACATAAACATGACATACTGACAGAAATGAAAATTGTAGGAAATGTTAAGAACTTAGGTTAACTTTTGCAATGTGTGAGGGCCGTGGCCTGAGGGGAATAGGGCAAATCCCCACTGAGATTTCAAAATCGAAAATGAAAATTGGCCTACTAGAAAAGAAATATTAAAATTAAAAGAACTTTACTGTCCAAATTATGATTTCAAGTTCCCCAAACCTATGAAATCGCATAGAGGGGTTCCGGTTTTCTCGAATTTTCCCGGTGAGGTCCCCGGACCCCTGGGTTAGGTGCGTTCTTATGCGGCTTCCCCTCCTTCTCTTACAAAAAACGTGTGGCAATTTGTTCCAAATCCTCAGGTTTTCACGTGTGTCTGCCATGGGTAATCACAGGTATTTTGCCTGAAAACCTGTGTTTTCCCTTGACATTGACACAGGTTGGGCAGTTGCCACACTTTGCCACAGGTTTGACGCAGGTTTACCATAGGTTTTCACAGGTTTTACATGCAAAATGTGTGGTAATTAAAACCAATGTTAACAAAGAATTCTGAAACAAAACCTGTAGTTTGAAATTATAGGCAGAAAAGGTGTGACAACCTGTGTCAAATCTGTGTCAAACTTGTGTCCAGAGCGTTCCAAATACGCAGGTTGTCACCCAAGAAAACCTGTGGTTTCTTTTGTTTTTCACGCGTGATCACGCGTGGCTACACACACAGGTTGACACAACTTTTTTTGTAAGGGTTACGAACAGACCATCTTCCTCCTGCAGGATACACTGCTTGAATACACAAGTATATACGCTATATGTAAAGTAGCCTATGAGTAACTATCATTATTAGCTAAATTCAATGAGTTAGTATAGAAACTTTAAATCTGAAGGGCAGAAGTGGTCGCTGCAACCTTACTTTGAAACAAAAGTTCAACGTCACAAATGCCTCTCATTTCACATCAAGAATATCTCTTGACATATTACAACATAAAATTGGAGTTACCTTATGCCTGAGTTTCACAACACAGTGGGAAACGTATGTAATATATATGTGTACCTCGAAAGCTATTCACAAAATAGGACACCGGGTACACTCATTCAAATTGTAGTGACTGCATTTATCTTTTAAATCAAATCTAGCTTTTCTTCTTGAAATCTAAATCTGTTTCTAAAACATGAAATCTTAAAGTTAAAAATTTTTAGATGCATTTTTAAGGTCTAAAATATGTCATCCTACATGTGGGAGACTTTCCGACTTAACATTTTCTTGCGAGCTTACGATACGGATAGATAGCAGTCGATGGTGGTTGCCCCAGTGACATGCTAAGAGCACTAGGGCGAAACTCCGGCATCGGGTACCAGCCTTGTGGGGATGCCATGCCACAGCCTAAAAATTCAGTAAATAATTTAAATTTCAGGTCGTGTTATCAGTCCAAAGCTTTACCAAAGATAACACCATTTTTAAATTAGATGTAGAAATATTTAGAACAAAAAATTTCTCAAAGAGTAGAAGTGCCATCCCTCCCCTGAGGCAATTTTCCCTTCAATGGCACCCTACCAAAATAGAAAATTCACTAAATAATGAGGATTCCTAAACATATAATCATTTTAACTCTTAACGAAGCTTGCCAAAGATAGCATTATTTTGTATCCAAGCCACCTCACAAAGACGAAAAATTCTCGAAGAGAATATAGTGTCATCCTCTTCTTAAACAGCACCTCTTGACTTACTCCAAGCCTAATAATAAGAAGAATATCAGTAATTAAAATTTGTTAAGATATAAACAATGAAAATTTTTGAAAAATTGGGTGCCCTTACAAGCAATCTGTTGCCACATATGCTACCTTTTGAAGTAAAATTTGTCCTGAAAATTTTACAAAAAAAAAACGGCATCAGTGAGGGGGGGACAATGGCCCAGTGCCTCCCCCCTGTGTACGCCACAGGTGAAAACGATAGCTCAATTTTACACCTAAGCCAGACCTTACATGTACACTTCCCCTCAGCACCCTTCACAGCATGGCACTCATGAACAGGTGACAAGGGAAGGATCCTCCCGGTCGTCAAGTATCTGCAGACACGCCACTTAGTGTTCCGCTTAGCTAGTGTCATGAACTGTGCCCTAGATATATTTCCCAGTCTACGGCCCTGTGTACTATGAAGTACCGTAAAACGTTAACATGTTTTCAACAGTGTATTTTTTCGGTGGGCCAATTTCGATTTTATCATATTTCTACCTGTAGGACAGCTTGAGTGACATCATTCTTTCAAAGCCCAATGCGACCCCTACTATCCGTCTTCTTCCCACCCACAGGATCAGCCCCTTACAGCATGGAAAGGAACTTTCGTTATTTATTACTGAAAAACAAAGTGGTTTAAGGGTGAATATTGTGATGTATTAGTACCCATCTTAAGGTTCTTAGGTAATCGGAAGATAGTCAAAATTTGACTGACAGTGCCTCATTCTTGTGTCGAAAATATCGTAAATACCCCAAGAACTTCCGTGAGCATCAACCCGGGCCCCCAATGGTACGTTGTCTAAGGGACCCATTAAAGGCCCTTGGGAAAGGGTCCACTACCCGGTGAGGCCCCTAACTGCCATCAAGTCTTCTAGTTTGGGTTAACCATGGGTTAAAGCTTCGCCAATTGAAAAAGGAGTCCGTTCTTAAGTCCGCACCACTGTTTTGCTACCCTGGGTCGGACACACGTAAAACGATGAATGTGTAGGTTTACCCTTTATTTCAACATGTGTTTTTACTCTTACCATTTCATGTTTCATTCACAGCAATACTGTGGTATAGACAGGGGTGCCCATTCGGTGAAAGGAACCGGTAAGTTGAAAAAGGTTGGGAACCACCGACTTAGACCCTTTTCGGGTATCTCCATTGTATAGAGTGGCTGTGTACTTTACCTCAAAATGTCAACTTCTTCTTACGTGATAAGACGCCCTAGCAGGTTTTCAGAGAATGAGAGGCTTTCCTGGTTTAAGAATCACAAAAGCCCCAAAAAGGAGAAAAAATGTTCGTGTGTGGCAATTCACTTAAGGGTTGGGGTGACGTCACTTTTTAAAGAAAATTTGGTTATGCTTTTACGGTATTACGTTTATTATACTGCAGAAATTGTGTTATAAAACGCATGCCTGTTCATTTCCGGTAGCTCAAACCCTAGACTACATCCTTTTGAGTCCTCTTCCAGGAAATACAAACAGTGACTACTATTGTTAGCTGGGATAGTCATTTTGTGCTAGTATAGGCCATTAAAAGGTTACTTTATACACCTAGCATGTGGACAAATTAGTTGACGTTCTGAATTAGCTTGCGCAGTCATAGGCTACGCGGGTCAATAAGGGTTAGGGATAATCTTTGCTCGAATTAAGAATTTTGGACCAAGTTGCCCGAATTTTGATACCGCTTTGTCAGTTGCAAAAGGCGTAATTTATTTTCTTGGCTGTCTCATTTGCCCGAATGGATCTATTTTTGTCCAAATTGGGAGGGCATATGCCCCCTGCCCCCCCCCCCCCCCCACCTCGTACGCTTATGTGCTCAGTTTCTTTTATTTCATAAAGAGTATTATCTAACTATAATGACAGCTTACCGGAACGCAGCTCAAAAGTTGTGCTCTGCTTTGCAAATCATACACGTATTACTGTATGCAGTGCTGTATAGTGCATGTATTATTCTTCCTACAATCCGCGACACTTTTGTAGCGTATTTTAGGTCCTAGTGCATGTAAACTGTGGGCCTATGAGCATGCTGAGTATTCTTGTGCAGACGACTGAGGTCTTGCCAACAGCGTAGCAGTCGCAAATCAGTGATGTCATTTGTTTGCAGTCTTGTGCAGCTTCTCATGCTGGGCTTATCTGTTTTTATACGAAGCAGGCTGCACGGAATATTCCCTGTTCACTCATATCAATGGTTTGGGAAGTTTTAGACAGGGGGTTGAGCAAAGTGAGTCCACTCAGCAGGGTAATCTGAGCTGCTCGTTAGCTAAGTGGTGTCAAAGGGTTGTAACGGTAACCACAGGTTCCAGGAATGGCTCCCCTGGTTTCATGATTTCACCAATTTCTACCACACAATTTCCATCCAGACACTTACCAGCCCTGACATACATCTCCAGACAATTTTCACCTGAATCTTTATACCCTCCAAATGGGTACCGCCCCAACAAAAATTGAATACGATAATGCTATACAGATAATATTGTCTGTTGTCCAGAGAAAATTACCTTGGGGTTAACTGCAACCGGGTGACCGGAGTCGATTAAGTAGGCATTGGATGACTGGGAATTATTCAGTTGGAATTTTCTAGGGGACGGAGGGTTATTTGGGGTATAGAGTCTGTCCAGTCATACAGTATATCCAATAACTACCAAAAGCAGAATTTCTACCCACACGCATACTCGTCACTTGGTACCCGTTCTCGTACCCGTACTCATGACTTGGTACACGTACCCTTACCATTATTCACGATGCGGTACTCCTAGCCGTACCTGTATCATGGTCCTGTACTCACACTACAGCACTTCCGTAATACCATCCCAGATAAACCCTGGAAGTCGGTGTAAAATGTGCATATGTGCGAATCTGTGATAGTTTGGACCAGGGGTGAATCCTTCGTCTCCTTGTGCAGGTGAAGACCTGGGGGAGCCGTCCACGGGGAGCCACCCTTTCTTTTTGAGAAATTTGTGTTCACTAAAGGTGGCTTAGATGCAAAATGGTGCTATCTCTAGAACATTTTTGAACTGCTCATATATTAAAAACTCTAACAATCTAAGAAATTCCTCGAAATTTTTGCTGAATGTAAAGAAAGGGTGTGTTGTCTAAGTGAAAGGGTCCCTTGAGAAATTTAGGTTCATGTAAGGTGACTAAGATCAAAATAGAAGTATCTTTGGCAAATATTTCATGTAATTACATACTGAGAAAATCTCATCATTTTGCAGGCTGTGGCATAGCACCCGTTTTACAAAACAAAAATGCATAACGACAAATGCATACAAGTTATACCGTACATGCTACCGTGATATTTGATTGCTCTAAGCTTCCTCTGTTGTTGTGGGGTCCCTACAGAGGTTGAAGGTGCACTTTTTTTCGAAAGTGTTTTGGTCAGAATAATGTATTAGCTCCCTAATATTATTAGTGCCATAATAATAGTCATGAGATATTGAGTGCGAAACGAGACGAATGCGTGCAAAGTGAGCCAGTACTTTGCTTTAAAATCCCTTTAACAAAAGTTGCAACTAGACTCTGAACTGTAACACTTTCGACCCCCCCCCCCTAACAAAATGTATCCGCCATTTAGCGGACAAGTCTTCACCCTGTCATTCGTAAAAGCTTTCAATTTTCATAAATTGCGTTTCTCCTGAATTCCTATAATTTGCATTCTTGCAATGTTGCGCCCCCTTAATGAAGCTTATGACACGAGCAAATCGGGGTAATTGTAAATCACTCACTTAATACGAATACGTCTGAGGTTGTGTTGATTATAAACACAGCGATATGGTGAGTCCGTAGGGAGGGAAGTTTGCTAAAGTTTTGGTAGTTTGCGAAGGATTAAGACGATTTGGATAATTTGAGAATGACGTGTGGTAAAAATGGTTACAATATGATTAAGCTGGATACATCACTCAGGCAGATGCACAACGCACCTTCCTCCGCCTTTTATAAAGATATCGTAATATTTCGTGTAAGAATTAAACGTGGTGAGAGTTACTATGATTTACGTTTTTCACAAAACTTCATGAAATTATTACTATTACTTTTTTTTTTTTCAGGATGAAAAGAGGCAAAGGTTTTGTGGTTTAGTATAAATTTGCAGAAAAAATGTTTGAAAACCTTACATATGGCAAATCTACTTAACAAATAAAGTCATATTTGTAATCAATTGACATAATTAATTTCATAAATTTGTTAACATTTCAAAGATAAGAAAAATGTAGACTAACAGAAATATTATTATAAGTTCCCATTAACATCTCAAGTAATTAGTTCATCAGTGAATGTCCCCAAAATGCATTTACTTCGGAGAAACCTACCTTCCGGTTTACTAAAGCAACATTTTATACCTGCAGCTTTTGTGGGACACAAGTTAGATATGTAGTTACTGTAAGGGCAGCTTCCTGTGGAAATACAGTGACCAACTTTGCCATACGTAGAGTGATCATAGGTTACACATTCGTCGTCAGAATCAGCTGCCAAGAAAGAAAAAGTCTGTGGTTAATGCTTATGTGAATGAAAACTCGGGAATAAAATTTGTTGACCAATCGACTGTAAGCATTAAGGGGAAAGAGAGCGACGGGTGCAAACATCCCTCGCCTGGAGAACAAAATTTTCTCTTTTAATCATATCTCTTCTTTGGTGGATAGATGGACTACTTTGGTATTTAAAATGAGATGAAACAAAAATGCAATTTTCCGCCCCACTTTGAGAGCAGCCATCTTAAATGTGAATTTTACCATCTTCCTTCCTGTACGACATCTTGAGAGAAATTATTAAAATTATTAAATGTATCACTCGAATTCCTACAATGTCGCAGTAACTCCAGTCCTTACGGCCATGGGGATCCCCACGGGGTGATATCCTTGGACCTCACCAGGGGCCATTAGGCGGATCACTGGATCCCAACCGTGTGGCGGCACCCTACGCTCACACAGCTTTTTTCTCATTTCAACCGAGTTCGTCCATCTTGACAAAATCCTGGTTACCCGCCTGTATCCTGTTATCGAGTTCCTCAGATACAACATGCACATTTATCAAATAAGCGCTGAATATATCCAGCATTTAAAGAATAAAGTTCCAATGAATACATGTGTTAGAGTATAGTCAGTACCTTTTACAATTGTTAACATACGAAATCTCTTAATTTACAGGCGATTTTGAATTGACTCATGCACTGCTCACATAAACAATTATAGGAATTGGAGTACGGTATTAATATTTCTTCTGTTTATCCCATATTAATTAGTAGACTGATCCAATTAAAAGGGGATTTTTTAAGAAAAGGGTACCTGCAAATAGCACATATAGGGCCCACAAAATTATCCTCATACAGTGAATTCGCTCAAACCGTCACATTAGGCCAGTACCCGCAAACGATGCTGATATGACGTTAGAATAATGTTGAAATGATTCTGCCATGATTTTAGAATATTGTTTACATCATTCTGCCATGATGTTAGAATGACTTAAGTATGATGTAAGGATGATGTGAGGATGCAAGTTGAAATGATGTTTAGATGACATTTGGTATACGTTCAAATGATGTTAGCGATGGTGCTGGCTGTTTCACTGTAAATTTGATGTTGATTTCTTAAAATAGCCTACATCTTTGCAAAGTAAGTGTTTGTCTTCAAACATGATACACACCTCTTTTTCACCTTCTTATGCAACATTTTACTGCTCAGACCAGTTAAAAGCAATTAAACAGACTTCCTTACCATAAAGTTCTTTATACGTAGCTTTTTCATAATTGGAAATGTATTTGCTCTAGAATGTAGTAGATAGCTGACAAATGCATTCAGAGCATTACCTTTTCGGTACCAGTTCCCGATATTAGCTTTAAAGAGATCCTGTTAGCCCACATATTCAATTGATATTAATTGGATACAAAAGATATTTGTATTCCAAAATTTTACTCAAAATGTTGTCAGGATTTTAACGCTTTCTTATTTCAAAATGGATTTGAAATTCCGAACTTTACTCATCATTTTCATGAAATATGTCAGATCCCTTTGAGACAGAAGCCGAGCATGCCCGAGAGAATGTCAATTTTGCCGAACATCCCCGACTTTTTGTCACAGGTGTGGCAATAACCTTGACCGCTTCCTTTACAGTACAAGATGAGAATGTCGTATTTGGTTGTAATCGCTACTTTTTATCAAAGGGATGGCAAGAAGTTAAGCCAAAGGAGCTGTCCAGATAGAGGTTGGAATTCCATTTTTTATCATTTGCATGAAATATGTCAGATTCCTGAACGTGAAACTGTACATACCCGAGATAATGCCAATTTTGCCAATAATCCCAGACTTCTGACAATTTTCTGTCCATTTTGTTTAGAACACAAGCCGTATTTTGTTGAAAACGCTACTACTTATCTCAAAAGGATGGCAAGAAGTTAAGCAAAAGAAGCTGTCCAAATAGAGGTAGGATCTCCATTATCATCCACGGCTGTGCATTGTTACTAGTATAAGAAGTAACATAAATCACAGAAGGTGGTATATACGATGTTACTTACCAGTGAAACAACATTTGATGCCAGCAGCCTGGGTAGGGCAAAGATTGGAAATATATTTGCCACCTGGACAAGAAGAAGTCGAAATACACTCTCCGGAACACCCATAATTTTCATGATCGTAGCTGGAACATTCGGGATCGGTGTATGCTGTAAATGAAACAAACCATGCACCTTAGCACAGTTTTAACCAGTGCTTATAATATGCACAAGAGTACGGGAGCACTATAATGCCATGATAAATGGTCTCGTTTATATTCTGCAGACTTCCAAAGTCTAGGTATGCTTAAAAGGACAGCAATACATGATCGACCATATACAATAAACTGTATGTAAAACATACATCCAGTAACTACGGTACCTACCCACGAAAAAAATTATGCACACTTTTAATAGTCCGCGACAGCTAATTTTTCGTGCTTCACCTATAAAAGACTGCTAACACAGGTTTTTCTTAACTGAACAATGCTTTTCTGTGAATTACTAAAACTGGCACGTCTCCAGTCAAGCAAACCCGAGTTGCGGAAATATGCCTAATTTGCATAATATTTAAAATCACCGCCGGCCGTTTTGATAATTATTGTCCATCCCTTGAGATCCGAAACTCGTGGAAGAGTAATTGCGGTGTCCATACCGATTTTTATTCATGGTTCTATGAATACCATCAAGACCTAAGAACATATTAACATGGTGTTTGATTCAGGCCTATTTTGAATAAATCTAAAATAGCTGCAATTTTAATAAGCTTTTGTCCATTTTTTTAGACAAGGCACCCTCTTTTGCAGGTATTTTCCATAAAATTGAGTTTGTTGGGCGTAAAACATGATTATGGAGTAAAATTTCTCTCATTTGGAAGAAAATAGAGAAAATGACAGCCCCTTATGTTTAACTGAAATTAGCCATTAGCCAGCAATCACCAGATGTAATTTACATTGCTGTAATTGTGTTTACACTCCCAAAGGCATCAGAAAGACCACGCAAATTGCAGCATTTTAAATTTATGGCAATCCGGCAATAAATTCTTAGTGTCACTACTATAACTGTGCTTGAAATCTACTATCTCGAAAGAAATGTCGTATTCATCCTACAACTTTTCGATCTTTACTTATTTCTGAAGTAATTGTGTACCAATTGCTCGTCATCTACTTTTCATGTCGAGATTCTTACATTTACTACCTGCTACTAATCATAGAAAGTGTTACCTAGTGCTATACAATTTACATTTGAAAGTTAGAGGATCACGGTATTCTAATTTATTGAGACCTCGAGTACTTAAATACTGGGAGGACAGTTTACATAGCGGTAAGAATGAAATACATAAATGAAGAAAGTTTATGTATCCACGTTATTTAAGGATACTTGCCTAAACATCCTTGGATATGCCACATACTTAAAGAGAAAAACTTTAACTACAGGCAATACTGTCATACTCATAACAAAATGGCGCCCAGTAGGAGTTTTTCTTCGGGGAGCAACCTCTCCGGCAAGCGATTGGTAAAGGGAAGCAACCTACATCCTCGTCAAAAGCGACGAGTTGCTGAGAGGACAACGAAGACAAACATTTTTATTAATAGAAAATTGACACTTTCAGATTGTTATTGGAAATTCTGTTCAATGTAGTGGTTTATGGAAGAAGATTCGGAATTTTACATTGTTGTAAAGGAATCTAGCCTTCTTGAGGAAAAAAATATTTGTCAGGGCGATTGATAGTCGTTGGAGTTTTTTTTATTTTTCATAGCCAGAAGGCTCCCCAACGTAACTTTTTAAGGTCGTATGACATACTACAAAAAGGGCTGTTTCACTTGTCAGCTAACAAATCAAGTTTTCCAATGAAAGATCCGTTGGAAACATTTCAATATCGTTTACCGTTCTCAGAATAAACGCCTTTAAAGTTTGATGGTTTCTGAAGTAATTCATTGCCTATGCAAAAATAATGATGTGGAGTTTCGCATAGTGTTAAGATTTCTTTTGTTAACCCTATATAAATAATCTCTTATTAATTACTGATCACATAGTTTACAGTTGAGTGAGTGATATCAATATTTCTCAAGAAAACAATTTTAACTTCCAAACTAAACCCCTCAGGGGATAACAATACAAACAGTGTCCTTGAAATGACGGTTGAAAAAACAAAGCTAACATTAGCCATATATGGTAAGTCAATCTTTCGACGTTACATATTTGCATATTGTAGCAGATGTTTATTCACGATACAAGTGTGAAATAGAAATTACCCTGCAAAATGGTCAATATTTGATGGATGTTAATGGGAATTGTGGCTATTTTCTGAATTTTTAGAAGGAAGAAAGTAAGAAAGACAGAGAGAGACAGAAACAGAGAGAGAGAGAAAGAAAGAAAGACAAGAAGGAAGAAAGAAAGAAAGAAAGAAAAAACAGAAAGAAAGAAAGAAAGACAGGAAGAAAGAAAGAAAGAAAGACAGGAAGAAAGAAAGAAAGAAAGCAAGCAAGAAAGAAAGAAAGAAAGAAAGAAAGAAAGAAAGAAAGAAAGAAAGAAAGAAAGAAAGAAAGAAAGAAAGAAAGAAAGAAAGAAAGAAAGAAAGAAAGAAAGAAAGAAGGAAGGAAGGAAGGAAGGAAGGAAAAAAGGAAGGAAGAAAGAAAGAAAGAAAGAAAGAAAGAAAGAAAGAAAGAAAGAAAGAAAGAAAGAAAGAAAGAAAGAAAGAAAGAAAGAAAGAAAGAAAGAAAGAAAGAAGACCCTACAGTGGGAGAGATTGGCCAACTTATTTTATGGGCGCCATTTTGGAGCCAAAATGTTAACTATGGTCACATATCTTATACACTGTGTGCGTACAGTTTTCCGTACAAAATGTAAAACAAAGTGAGTTAAAGCGTTGTGTTCTCTTGTGACAATCATTCGTATTGGTTGACTCTGGCTAGCACTGTCTGCCGGATCCTTTAGTTTGTCACCCGGTGCAAGAAAAGCCGTCCTGGGAGGGGTCTAGAGGGAGGGGATAACACCCTCCATTTTCCTAATAGAAAGTGACGAAAATGCAGAATGGTGTATGCTATTTTGACAGTTTTAAAAGTGATTTTATTTAAAAAAATCTCATTTTAGTGTGTCTTATTTTTGTGATGGTAAGAAAGGGGGTGGATCTATTCTGGGCTGGGACTACCCCTTCTTTCTGAGAAAAGTACTAGTACGTTAATGCAGGATGGCATACATGCAAAATGGTGCTTTTTATGGAAAGTTGTAAGCAAGATTTTCCATTATTTAGTGAAAGTTTCAGAGGAGGTCTTTGAGAACGGGTAAATATAGCGGAGCACTTCCTAGTGAGACTTTTTTTTTATTTTATGGAAAGGCTTAGGCCCAGGTTTTATAAAATTGTGACTGACCAGGGTGTATTCCATGTAAAAACCTACATCAAAGTCAAAGGTACGCAAATGTTTCAGTTTTCTCATGCTACTAATAGATCCAGGAGCAATGTTTAATCTGATATTGTGTCCCCCTCCGATACGAAAATTTTTGAAAAATTGGGTGTCCTTACATGCAGTCTCGTGCCACATATGCTACCATTTGCAGTAAAATTTGTGTTAAAAATTTACCTATCTTTAGGAAGTTAAAAAAATCGGCATCAGTGAGGGGGTACGGTGGGGACATGACCCAATGGCCCCCCTAAATACGCCGCTGCTCTTACACCTATGACTGGGGACTGCAGCTCTGGTGTTCCACGTCTCTATGGGGATGTTCCGACAACTCTCCAATAGGGTTAGCATTAGGATTAGGCCAAAGGTTTGGAGTTGTATTTTGGTTTATGTGTTGAAATATCAAGCAGCCGGAATATAGAGATGGAACCGCCGTATACGGTATAGGCTAGGCCTTGTACAGAACGTCGTAATCTAACTCTAAGGCTAAGCCTACTCTAACGTTAGGCCTACATGTATTACTAAGTTGCATACTGTAAAGTTAAATCGCATAAGCAATCGCTATTTGATGGATTCCAATTGAACCTTCTAACTTTTACAGGCCACCGAAGTCTTTTTTTGTACAGGATGGGAATCTATACAACCTGTAACCCCTTTTTGGTCGGTTAGTGTATCCAAATGCAGCACAACCCAGCGGCATTTTGGAAACAAAATATATCTATCTTACATAGGATGCGTACGTCCGGCCGTACGTACAGCCTGCACAACTTCTCAAATGTACATAGGCTACACAGGATCTTGCAAGCTCGTACTTTGGCTCCAAAATGGTGCCTATACAGTTCGTCCAATCAGAATGCGTATCTAGGAACAAAGGTTGATCAATCTCTCCCACTATGGGGTATCTAGAAAATGACGGTACTTCAATTGTGCCCTCACAATTTTAATAATTCACCCGATGGAAATATTGTTCAAGTCTATACCATTGTCATAGTTTTTAGCAAATTTTCCCGCATTTAGAAACATATTCGAAAGTAAGTTGTAACGAAATTCTAAGATGACTTTACATGAAATAATATTCAGTGTGACGAATAATGACGAAACGTTAAAACTTCACATTTTTGAATGACAGCTGGCAACGAAAAGTTAACGAGTTCAACGTAGGAGGTATGTCTTCTCATCACTGGCGTAGGCCAGATTTTTGTTTGGGGAGCTAACTGCAGTGGCTGATAGCCGGTCTGGGGGGAAGAGTCTAAGGTGGGGTGTCCCCTTCTCCTTTGAGAAATTTTTGAATATTTAATTACCTTCAGATGCAATTTGGTGCACATTTAGCATCATTTGAAGACCATTTTTTTGTTACACTACAAAAAATAAATTGCTCTGTAAAGAATAGGGGGCGTACGCACCCTGGATCCGGCCCTGAACTGTCATAAGAAAAATTGTGCTAAGCAAATCAAAGTTTGTCAGTATAGTGGTGAAGTCGTGCAGTCAGACCTTTTCCGAGGGGAAGTCATTAGCCTATCCATATTTTTCCAGCGGTTTTGGTGTAACTCAGTCATACGAAAATGTCAAACAAATTACAAAAAGTCATTAGCGTTATGACTAGACTTGGCCAAAAATTTCGGCTCCAAAATATAGATAAAGCCATGGATTGAGCACTGGCATAGTCAGGTATAATAGCGGGGGCTATCTGCAATAAGAAAAATTTTGCAATGCAAACAAAGACGCAATGGCATAGTCACAAATATGTACCACGTGTAAGAGGAATGGAGAGATTAGTGGTATATGGAAAATTCCCTGCTCAAAATTAAAAAAATTTGAAGGAGTTAGAAAAATGAATCTGTGCGTGTTAGAAAAATGAATCTGTGCGTGTCATTACAGATTTAACTACGGGTTGCAATGCTGAATGTGTTAATTCAGTAATTTGTTTAAATAAAGCATTAGCAAAAGGGCGCCATCATCTATAGAACAGCTAGCTGGAAAAGTTCTCGTGACTGAGACAATGACGACAGTACTCTTGCCAAATTTAGAAAAATAAGTCAAAAATCGAATTGATTCACAGATGATTTTTCTGTTTTTTTTTTTGAGGATCACTCTCAGGGGACTCAAGTATTTAACGTTGAGGAATGCTTTGCACTTCCTCAGATGTGTATGGACAATACGTATAGGTGTATTTTTTTCAGAATTTGATTGGGGGAGCTATGACCCACTTCCCCCCTCCCCCTCTGGCTACGCCAATGCTTCTAATTGTCATTTTGACAATACATCACTGATCCTAGTTGATCTAGGTATTGGGATAACAAATTTGAGAAGAAACGTAAGATAACTGCGGGAAACGAACATTGCTTCAAAGAGTCTATAGAACGTTGAATTTCCTTCCTAACACCTCCCTGGTGAAAGGAAAGATGGGGTAAAAGCTACTTGGCGTAACACTTATTGACCACGCATACAGATTTTCGTGTAAACCAACGTGACCACCTCACCGCTCAGTAGTACCACCCTATGTAAATGATGGGCAACAACCACTACTTACGGACAGAAAAAAAAGCTAAAATACAAGAAGGCGAATGTAATTCTTCAACGACATCGAGTCTTTCCTGACTTCTAAGGAATACATAGGAAACCCAAATTTGTAGGTAAACACGAGACTTCTTTGCAACTATAATTAATAACTATTGCAACAGAGTAGCAGAAAGAGAAAAATAACTAAGCTCAAACGTCTGCTACATTTTCGCAGCGCCTCTCACGCACCCATCGTGATAGCTGTCTCGTTATTTTATGTCAGATTGAGCGAGATTATTTTTCCAAAGCTTCATGAAGCTCCTATCACCACCGTCCTCTATAGGGCAACAAGAGGGTACGGTAGCGTATCTGCCATATTTCTGCCGCAAAAGCCATTGAAAATTTCTACTGCGAGGGAGAGCGTACTATCCTTCTTGTTAAAGTCCCTACGGGGGCACATCCGAACCTTTCTGCTTTCGCCACGTGGTGCCTCACTCGTGCCTTCGGCACTCAGTGGGCAACCTCCTCCTCTTCTATGAAAAACCCTGCATCAGTAAGTGGGTAGCTTAATTTAACGATTAGATTGAAAGTAGGGCACCTAAATGTAACTTAATAACTTTTGTATTGCAAGATGACTTAAAACGTTCTAAAGTGTCTTTTAAATGATATCTTTTGGCGCTCTTTGTTTGACCCCATTGTGGATAGTCGCACCATTGTTAATTGCGTTTAGACAGCTTGAATAATATTATCGATCTAACGCAACTCATAGTCCCCACTCACAATCCTTACGCATCGTCAAATTACGCCATTGTAGAAAATGATAGTCAGATATTGATCTTGTGGTCTGTTAAGTGCATATTTTCATTTACAAATAGTTAAGCGATTCACGCCCCCGGAAAAGCTCACCAAGTTCCCATAGCACCCTCGGCACTTTGGTCATCTAGAGCCCTCTATGGCAATAGACCTTACATAGTTTTTAATTCCACCTATGCCATCTGGGTAACACCTATACATATTTTGCCTCATTCTCTCCAAGTTTTAGGATAAATTTGCCCCGATGCAACAGAAAATCATACGTGTGTATTTTTGAGCATCCGACAGGTTCGAGTTGAGGCTCAGATAATTCATTCCATAATAATAATTTCGACGTGCAAAAATACCCTGTGGTTAAAAAGTCCCTTTCATTTCATTCATATATACATTCGAGAAGATTGCCCTTTTGAAAAAAGGCTGGCCCTTAACTCTGTCCTGTTATCAGTATTCTATGGCAAGATCGAGATTACGTGTAGTAACCGACATTGCTGACTTCTTCAGAGGTCGGGGGAGGGGAAAAAAGAGAACTGACTGTCATTTCATGTCAGTCACTCTAACTGAAAGCATGTCAATGCCTGAGGGTCCCCAAACAAGTTAAATCATCCCATATTAACTCATATCGCACCATTGCATGTTTTAAAATCAAAGTTAGCAAAATAAGAACCATTTTTAAAATGAAACTCCCAAATGGGACGTTTGCACATATTCCATTTTGAAAAGGCTTACTTAGGAGCTTCCAGCCAGTCTATATTAAATAAGGAAGCTCTAGAGACAAGCAACATGTCTACAATAATTTAACAAGATTCGCAAGAGATCAATGCATTTAGAAGACAGAAACTTACCCTGTGCTAGGGCCAGTACAATCGTGAAAACTGCTAAGGGAAGCATTTTGGTGACGTTGATGAGCGAGGTGAATATGAGAATGTTAGATGGAAGGAACAATGACGAATATAAATACAGCTTTCCAAGTACCAAATTGTGTGTCGTGTGCAAAATCGTTGTGGTTTAAATGCGACTCTTGTGATGTTTTCTTGGAGATAATTATAAGACCTTTTCAATGGTGCTAAGTTGAGTCTTAATATGAAAGTCGGTTTAGCAGAAAATGCTTTGGTTTCATGTTCTGTAAAATACTTGAAGGAAAATTCTGAGTTTGCGGTACAAAAAATGTTTGTATCTTTTGAAACTTGATTAAAGATGCCAAATCATCTCTTTTAAACTCTAGACGATATCCGGTTCATATTTGAACCGAATCTGCTCAAATGGGCACTAAACCGACATATGGTCAAGTTGTTTACTACGTTTGGTTCATTGTGAACAGAAAATGGTTAGCTTGAGCCGAAACTAGACAAATATTTGATCCTTTTACGCTTAAGTGCCCAATTGATCCGTTTTTGGTGGAATTTGAACGGGACGTTTTTAGAGTATACAAAATAAGGTACAAAGCAGGCTTTATTGTCGACAAATGAGGTTCTCACAGAAAGAAATATTCAGTTACTTGTACGTCAAAAATAATTTGTTCCCCCCAAACTTCTAAAATTTCAATAATGCAACATCCGTATCTTCTACAATGCGTAGAATTGTAGGGAAGTGAAGCAATTGGTTGATAATTTGGTAAGGTTGAATGGTTAAATAATTATTCATGCTAATGTGTTTATATGTCATGTTTGTTCATAATAAATGGAATATTGCAGGCGCGGATCCAGACATTCGAAAACCTTGAATATTCTCCTAGATTAACATTACGCTAAGTTTCGAGTATTTGTTATTGTTGATGTGGCAAAAAAGGGGGATGAGGCCGGGAAAGCCCCTCCCCCCCCCCCCCGTTGGATTTGCGCCTCTATTTCCCTTTCAATTCAGTTTAGAAAATACCAGTGTTTATATTTTTTAATGTTCTGTAAGGATTTTAATTGCCAGAACTAGACGTACTTATCTGTTTACGAAAATATATGTAACACTCAGTTCATAGGCGTATAAAAGGGGGAAAGGGGGCAATTTGCCCCCATCCAAATTTTTGAAAACCTAAAATTTCAGGCAAAGGTGTAATTTGGGCAAAATATGTAAAAATTCCAGTAAGGTTTGTCACAGCTCAGTAACAACGTTTAGCAATTCGGACTAAATTTGTCTAAAAAGGGGCACATATTTTATTCTAGGAATCTAGTTGATCACGTGGCTGATAAAGTTGCTGCTCAAGGTAATTGTACCAAACAGGTAATAGATGTCCCTCCCTGGTATTTCTTCCCTTTCTGACGGGTGTTAAGTCATTACTGATTCAGAATGTGGTTAGATACAGAAATTTCACTCAGGATTGTGCAGAATATGGTAAACACAGATCTTTAAAGATAAATTGGTGATTGGAAGTGTGGTTTCTGCTATCTTCTAAGTTGCTGTATGTTCTCCTAGGCTGTAAACCCGAGTATAACAGAGGATTTCTATCGCTTGGAATTCTACGTTTTCTTCCATACTGGTGACTTACAGTAGAAGGTAAATATGGGGAACAAATTAATGTATCAGAGGGCAATTCATTACGTTTGTCAAATTTCCCTGACCTCAACTTGAACCACGGTTGGGCTGACTGAGGTCAAGTTTGGTTCCTAACACACCCCTGTGAAGGAAACGCCTAAACGAAAAATGATATAATGTAACACATGCACTTTCACTTGGGCCGAGTATGGGTTGCACCGTAACAAATGGACATCATTTCTATAACCACTGGAACATCCTCTTATGGCCCTCGACCTCAGCCTTGTTTCTGGTGTAGCTTCCATCCCCCAAAAGTTTTCGAATGTTTGTTTTAACATATCAGAACTAATTTTAAGCCCAAACGCTTCTTTTAACGAAGCAAAGCTATCAACATAGGTGAGATCACATGCAGAAATGATGACATGATATGTTGGCCCCAATCAGTTGATACAAAAACACCAATTCTGACAACCTGGCCTCCAAAGACGTATCTGCATCATAGAAGGTTAGTGACGTTGGCACAAAATAAAATGCTTTTGGTTCTAAATAGTTCATATTTTGCATAGGGTCAAAATGTTACATTCTCTGAAAATATGTGGTTGAAATATAAAAACAGTAAAAAAAAACTTCTTACGCTATATATTTTAAATAGTGTCATATGGGTTTTCTTGAATGACAATGGATCAAGTACGTATTATCCAATAATCTTCGTACCTTCCATATCAAACCTTTATGGAAATGGGACAGCTGGCTTTGCAAAGTTTGCCCAAGGTCCGCCAACTAATCAGTTTTACTATCACACAGACAGGTGATTTAATGAAGAGAAGGTACAAGCTCAGTGAATTATTAAAAGTAAGGTAAATTTTTATATCTATCATAAGATACAATTTTCATATCGGCTTGTAATCCAAAAGTACCCCAAGAGACTGATTCGTTATCTGGCCACTATTTGCTTGAAGTGTCTTACATAACAAAAATCGTTTCTATGACCAAAGTTCCAACTGTAGAGTTACAAATGAGATTTGTTAGTGTATTGAAAGCTATTCCGAAATGAAGTGCAAAAGCACAAGACAAAGACCAGAGTGATCGTCCGAATGAAAAGTTTGAAATATAAACTCAAGCATGGTTATTGCAGACTAAGCACGGGATCATTATACTATAACCAGTGAAAGGAATTTTTCTTTTGGCATCCTGTACACAAATAAGAACTGTAAACCAAATCCTGCATTGTTTGTGATTGTTTTTCAATTACGTTAACTTTGTGATTATGTAGGTGTGGCTCAGATCTAATACGTCTGTTGCGAAAAAGATGACAATCCAAAATCCTTTTCCCTTGAAGCATGAAAAGTTTAATTTTGTGAAAGCCTTTCCTTTGACGCAACTTATCATACTGAACAAACAATTAGACAAATGGGTTTATTGCAGCGCATGTAAACACGAACGGAGTGCTGGAAGTCTTTAAAGTTTGCGAAAGATAAGTAGTTGACACGAAATCAAAACAAACTACCTCCATTATTCATTAAAAATGAAAACTCATCTAACACCCTGAGTCAATGAAAAGACTTTCGATAAGGCCTTGCAATAATTTTAAAATTTTGGTGAAATCTTTTAGGTTATGAACTTTTCTGATGATCCTCCATAACAGACCCATTTGGGTCATGTAATAACATATGGTATCTTCTTTTATGTAGAAGAAAACCATGCAATAATTTACTCGACCATCATATTAAATACATGATGCATATTTAAACGTGTAAAAAACGACATTTATCCCTTTTTCCAATCTTCCATGTTATTCGTATTGCGCACCTACTCTTTTTTTGCTTTTCCTCGCCTTTCCTTGCTGTTTTCCTAAACGACCTCAAAATTTTTGTCTCATTTATAGTCAATATTTTGATACTGTGAGAAACCACGTATATGAAACATGAAAACATCGAAGGGGGAATTCGTACGGTACAACCTAAGTAGTATCAAATGGTTTGTATAAATAACCATGGATCAAGGATTTCCTCTTTAACAAACAATTTTTGTACCTTCCATGTCAAGCCTTTAATATGAATGGAAGAGCTGGAGTGGCAACGTTTTGGTAAGGCCACCTTACGCAGCATTTTCATTACGAATATTTCAATCAAGATATGGAGGGAGGGTGACAACTAGTTGAGTAACGAAACGCTAAGAAAAATTTAGTACCCGTCATCCAAAAGGAACTCAAAAGAAAAGAATGCTATTGTGTCTTTGTCTTGAATAAGATATCCCACATAGGAGATACCATTTGTCGAAGTGACCAGAGTTACAGGTTTAGACCTGAAATTAGGATTGGGTCGTACAACACACTATTCTGAAATGTGGTGCGATAAACAAGAGGCAGAGACCAGCAGTGACTATGCAAGCCCTCCTCCTTATAGCATGTTATGCTAGAGAACAGAAAGCTTTCAAGGTCAAATAAGCGTTTAAATTTCAAAAGGAAACAAAAGCAGGTAAATTTAGTTCTATATACAGGATGAACATCACAAACTAAGTGTCTAATTCAAATTAATTGAATAAATTACAGCGATTTATACCTCCAACCTCTAAACTATATTCTTGTAATTCTAGACTTATGGTGCACTAAGAAAAACTTAACACAGGGTGTAAGGTAGCACTATTAACTCTATACGCTGCACTGAATGTAGCACACTACTGCTTCAAGGGGATTCATCGGAGGGAAAATGGCATCGCCAGACTTTTCGAAGTGGGTGGCGCACAGGGCGACACAACGTTCGGCCGAAAGGGTGCACCGACGTGAAGTACTGAGTGGTGCTGGAGGCTTCACGGCCGAGGAAGGGCCGCTTGTCGGGTCAAGGGAGAATGTCCGGGTAGGGGTCTAGGGGATGAAGCCCCCGGCAGCTCTTGGGTATTTCCAAATTAGTGGCCATCAGAATGGAACATTCAACTACGGTTATCTCTAAGTATTCTTCTCACGGGGGGGGGGGGGGGTGACCTCACATTACAGAATCGAAGGTACATGTACAGCTTTGAATGATGGGGACTAGTGAGAACAATTTTGAAAACGAGGCCCCTGTACGTGAGATATTAGGTTGTGGGTGACTTACAATTATTGTTATGACAAATAATAAAAAATTAAAAAAGGGTGGTGGGTGCCGGCTGGTATCACCCGGGTGTTTACGCGATGAAATGCAAAAGAAATGTTTGTGAAAGTTATTCTCAAGGCGGTATCATTACCTTATGATCCCTTGTATGGTGCTTAGCTCCACCTCAACAAGGGTTCGGGAATAAGGAGAGCAAAGTTCCCCAGTTGCAGATTTTAAGGCAGCGGTTTTTTAAAATAAAAACCTATAAGATGAAGCTATTTACTTACCACCACATTTCGCTGTTTTTACAAATTTCGAATACAAAATTCCATAAAAAATTAATGTTAGTAATTATACTGAATAGAGGGAGCTCACTGCCGCAGTAGTCCCTATATTTGTTGAAACGATAACACTGGAATATATTTCACACTATGGCAGTGCTTCACAAAGTTCAGAAAACTTTTGACTATCCATGTTAGGGACAGCTTGGACCGGTTGTAAACTTCTACATTAGTCCATGGGTCACAAAGCGGAACACATTTGGCGTGTAAGTCAAAGAGGAAGTAATTGGTGGTGATAACTTGTATGCTTATGTAAAACTTATCACGGAAATGGTCAACAAGTTCACTCCATTTGGTAAGAATACACCATTAATACCTGTGCGTAATGGTATGAATTGTTGTTGGGTAACACCTCAGTAGGTAAACACCTGCTGATATGTTATGACCAAAGAGATAAGGGACACACACTGCTATAGCTCAATCGATAAGGAACTATTTGCAATCATTCAGCCCGAGTATTAAGTTGTAGCCTTAACAATTACAGCAGATTGAAGAAAAGTTGTAACCTTAAAACCCCTATATATTAACCGGATCCACTGTATTGTCAAGATGCAAAGAACACACTGTGGATAATGTAGGAGTAGGGCAGATGTAAAATAGTCTGTATTCCCAACTGACTTGTCTCCTTCATGCATGGAAACTTTGGTGTATTTAAAGACTTACTAATGAAGCAAACTATTTTCACTGCACAAAATGGAGTCTTCGAACCCCATATCAAAGCAAACGAAGATAACATAAATTTATAATTGAAAGCCTTCAGCTAATCCTTAATTTAAGTCGAAAATCGATCAGTGAGTGGAAAGCCTAATGCCATTCACACCGATATGATTGACTGCACGTAGAAAAAAAAAAAACATATCTAATGTGTGACTGTTACTGTATCATCTTGGAAAGAACGTGAATCCTACGTTCATAATCAGATAAACGAATCAATGTCATCTTGTAAATTACGTGAATTGTACGTTAATAACAAGATAAACGATTTTGAGCAGTTCACCAGTTCTCTTTTACTATATTTTGTTCCCCATTTTCCTTGTTTTCTTTCTTCTTCACCCTCTTTTTGCTCTTTTGCTAGTGTGAGCCATCCATTGTATCCTTGATTGCTTCCGATCTATGATAATGAACGGGAGGGGGCGGTGATAAAATTGACGAAAACAATAAAAGTGTAAATTACAAAGTCCGACTAGAAACAAGGTATGATCCGGCTTCTCGTAGGGGGCACTAAAATGGATCTTTAATAATGTGAGGTACAATCTGAGGTATTTTCCCACCACCTGTCCATTAAATGGCTGTTGTAGTCACTTTAGAGCTTGACTTCATTGAGTTAGCTCATTTTTTATCCGAATAAAATAAATATGTGCCTGCTATTTTTGTTCGCGTTCTTGCAAAATGGGGACGGGGGAACCGCATGATATTCCATCCTGTTTCAAAAGTGGGGGCGGAGATATATCCCCTCATCGTCCCGCGTGTCCTACCTGTTGACGGCCTTGTGTATTATGAATTGTTTTGATACACTAAGATGGATTTGTTTGAAGCATTAAAAAATTGAGAATGTATTTATTAAGGTTTAAGAGAAATAGTAATATTTGGGTTGTAGTCAATGGGTCTGTCTGAATAACATGAAATCAAGTACATCATTTCTAATAATCTTTGTACTCTTCATATCAATCTTTCATGTGAATGGAACAGCTGGGCTGGCCAAGTTTGCACAAAGTCTGTTTTTAAGCAGTACTATCATACACAGACAAGTGATAAATATCACGAAGGACGAAACTACGAGTAATTAATCTCACAGTAAAATCTGACAACTAACATGACATGAAAGTTTCACATTGACAAGTTTAAAGTATCTAAAATAAGAGTTTTATTGTGTCTACTTTATAAAAGTATGTTTCATAATACATACCATCCGTCAGAGTGACCAAGAATAAAAATGTCTTACATTAGGAAATCCAGTGCTAGAGTCACTGGCGGATCCAAGGTCTTTGTATGGGAGGGGCCAAACTGGTGGTACAGTGATATGGGGAGGGGTCTAATTTTTCTATAACTGAATGCCCTCAGATGCGATTTGGTGCAACAAAAGTGTACAATTGTAAAGTTAATTTTCATCCAAAAAGTTCCGTTTTCCTAGGTATAATTCACGATAAAAGATCAAGTATTTACTTTAGGTGGGGCCATGGTCTCCGTTGGCCCTCCCTTGGATCTGCCAGTGGTCAGAGTGATCAAAGTTACTCTTTCAAACTTAAAGGTAAGGCTGGATAGAAAGCCCAGATTTTATTGACATGTGGGGCCATGAAAACCTCCTGGAACCTTCAGTGACAAAATTAAAGGGCAAGGTTTACAAACTAGATCGAGGTGGTTTTGGTAATGAATAAACAGAGAAGATAATGTCATAACTAGTAGAACAGTATTGTTTCTGAAATTTTTGACAAAATGCAAAACTCAAATTTTTATTATGAAGAGTGATGCTATCTTCATTAAATTTCGTCAAAGTTTGTGCCTTCCTCTCACACTTGCTCAGCACAAACCTTATCTCGTCTTAGAGAAATTGACTAAAGTTTTCAACCCCGGTATGGTCAATTAAGCTGAGGTTTTCATTATGACCAAGGAAAAAAATTGTGTGCAGCTCAGTGCCCCCAAAACGTTTCAAAAACTCCTGAATGTTTCTCAGGGCTGCTCTCAAAGTCTTAAGTAACATGTTCACAAAAGGTGTACACACAAATGTGAACTGTGAACAGTACAAACTATAGGTAGCAAACTACAAATTCAATGGATTCATGTTAGTTGGTATCCGTTTACCTGTTGTTATAGTTATGACTAATGAGATGTAAGGCACTCCCTGCTGTAGCTAATCGAGAAAGGACTCTTTAGAATCATTTAACCCGAGTATTAAGTGTTACCTTCAACAGTTATTGAAGAGTTAAGAAAAGTTGTAGCTTACAATCCCTTTATATTACCCGGGTCTGCTGTATGATGTCAAGATGCAAGGGCAATGAACACACCGTGAATAATGCAAGAATTGGGCCAGAGGTGGAACCAGGATTTACCCGACAGGAGGGGGGGGGGGGCAGCGACCCGAAGCTCTGACCTCCCCGATGCCGGCGAGGGACTGGTGAGGGAAATTTGAAGAACACCTGTGTACTATACCATGCCATTGCGGGGCATATATTGCATAAAATTTGTATATACTAGAGGAACATAGTTCCGGCCTGATTTAATGTTTTTCCTGGAATTTAAATTGTGAAATTGCAAAGCGCGCGAAGCGCGCGAAATTTTTTGAATAAGCCTACATTAAAAAGAATCTGTACTTATTTAAAGCTTATATAGGGCAATTATCTTAGCAGTTGGGCCCTATAGGGTATAGCTTACATTGCACTTCCCTCCTCGACCTCTAGCCGTACCGCACTACAGAAATAAGAGAAAATCCACTAGGTTTAGCGAAATGAGATGAAATTCCCGACATTTACATAAATCCATGTATTCTATTTAATAAGTTACTTGGAAAGGTGGAGAGGGTTTGTACTATATTTAGCTATAAGGAACGGAAGTGAGGCAGAGTGGGCAAAGCGTACCGACAATTTTGGGTTTTATCGCAGAATTGACCCTTTGAAAGCCAAAATAAGTAAACCGACCATAGGTGGCGACAGAGTTTTCCCGACAGGGGCCGGACCATGCCAGCGGCATGCTATATAACGAGGGGGTGGTGAGAAGGGGATATGTCTAACTATCCCATCCGATTGCAGGGCATATTTTGCATGATATCACTTAATACTTTAAGAGCCGAGTTGCGCACTGATAGTGTTCTTTTGAATCTGAATCGTAAAATTGCAAAGCGCGCGAAACGCGCGGAAATTTTTGGCAGGCTTACACAAGAAACATGTAACCATTAAGAACAAAAAGAAAATTAAAAAACTGAAGGGGTTGTAGAACGCTTCGGGGATAACATAAATTGTATCAAAACCATCTGCACTAGCCAATAAAATAGCCAAACTTTGCTCCGTGAGAAGCTCACCAACTGACCTTAGCGCATGACACACTCAAGAGAACGGCGGGGAGTTGTTCCAGCTCCCTGAGAACAGCAACTAGGCTATGCGAGATGGGATGAAATTAACGACCTTTACATTAACTGTGTACTCTGCCCATATGTTACTTGGTAAGGTGAACAGGACTTGTGCTCTAGTTATGTGGAATGGAACTATCGACGAAGTGCAGTGACTCTATAGAGCGTAGCGCGCGGAAAACTTTGGGTTCTTATTAGGACAACTGTCCTCTTGAGAGCGAAAAACAGGTAAACCGTCTGGGCCACTAGTCGTCGTCGGGGACTGCATACTTGAAAGTATCGACTAAGACTCCCGATGAAACTGTAAAAATTCCCCAACGGAGGCCCATGGTCCCCCTGCCGCCACCTGGTGCCACCCCTAACTTGGGCAGATATAAAAGTTTGTATTCGCATTCGACTTGTCCCCTGACCTATGCAAACTGTGATGTTTTTAAAGTCTAACTAATGAAGCTACAAATTTACACTGCACGAATGTGCTTTAGGTATGGAGTTATAAAGTTCATATCAAAGCAAACGGAGACCATATAAATACATAGCTGCCAGGCCTTTCAGTAATTCTAAGGTTTAGCAGAAAATCGACAAGCAGGTGCGGATGACCAGTGGCCCTTCACATGGACGCCATTGAATGTACGTAAAAAGACACCTTCTTCATACACATGGATAATGTGTAATATTTAGTTTTATATAACACCTTATTAATTTCTCTCTAGTTGATTGGTGGATTGGTAGTCACATGTCATGGATGATTCGGCACTATCATCACGGTCGTGTGATATCAATCATGACATAGTCTTGAAATAGTCTAGTATAACCATGGAGCTACTACTTGGTATAACACACGAACACACTAATATAGCACACGGCGGTGACGTCAGCTATCACGCGGTACGTACAAACTGTGCCTCAACTCAATAAATCAAAGCAGCTTTGGGGATCGCACATTGCAAATCGTAGGTAAGTAATGGGTAGATGAACGCGAAGCTAGCAAACGACGAAGTTTCCGTGGAGCTACCATACGGATAAACACGAACCATAGTGACCTCCAAAACCCAAACTAGCTGAACCAACGACTAGATCAAAGTTATCAGGTGTTATATAAAACAAATAATGTTTTTCATTCGTGCGATAGTGTTAATAATTTCATTCTTTGAAAGACTTAACGTTCTATTCATCTCTGCTTCGCCTCGTTGAATAGAATTTTCATTCAATCTTTCAACTCACGGAATAATTCATACTATACTATCGGGCTCATAAACATTCATTATTTGTATAATATCATCCTGAATTATGTGAGTCGTATGTTAATAATCAGTGACAAACGAATCTATATCATCTTGTAAAGTACGTGATTATTACGTTACGTAAAAAATCAGATGAACAAATGTGAGCGCTTATCCTGTTCTTTTCCACTGTATCCGTTTTTTCATTTTTCTTGTTATTTTTTTCTTCTTTGCCCTCTTGTCTCCCTTTTGCTAGTGTGGGCCGTCCAACGTATGCTTGATTGCTTCGGATTTATAGTAATTAAGGTTAACAGCTGCTTGATAGTGTGTGAGGGGAAATAATGACGAAAATAATTTAAGTGTAAAATGAGGCATTTTCCCACTACCGCAGTCCATGGAATTAGCTCTTTTGTACGCGAAACAAACTAGACATGAACCTGCTATGCTTGTTTCTGTTCTTGGAAAAAGAAGGGAAAGAGGGGGATGATTTGACATCCCACCCTGTTTGAAAAGTGGGGTACCTGCCCCGTCGTCCCGCGTGGCAGTCTCAGTCGACGCCCATGTTTGTGATCGATGGTTTTGATACACCGAGGATTATGTGGTTGAAGCATAAAACGTAGAAATAGTAAATATTATGGGTGAAGAAAAATAGTAGTTGTAAGTGAATAGTAGAACCTGGATCTGTCTGAAAGACATTAAATCAAGTACATCATTTCTAATAATCTTTGTACTCTTCATATCAATCTTTCATGTGAATGGAACAGCTGGGCTGGCCAAGTTTGCACAAAGTCTGTTTTTAAGCAGTATAATCATACACAGACAAGTGATAAATATCACGAAGGAACAAACTACGTAAGTAATTAATCTCAGAGTGAAATCTGACATCTTACATGACCTTAAAGTTTCATATTGACAAGTCATCAAAACGTATCTAAAACAAGATTTTTATTGTGTCTACTTTACAAAAGTATCTTTCATAATGGACACTATCCGTCAGAGTGACCGAAAATAAAAAATTTCTAACAACATAAAGAAAACCAGTGTCAGGGTGATCAAATTTACTCTTTCAAACTTAAAGGGAGGACTGGTTAGATAGCACACATTGTTTTGACACGTCGGACGACAAAAACTGTCTGAAACTTTCAATGACAAACTTTTAGAGCAAGGTTCACGAACTAAATTTAGGTGGTCTTGGTAATGAATAAACAGAGAAAATAATTTCATAACTAGTAGCAAAGGTATTGTTTCTGACATTTTCGACAAACATACCTACTAACTCAATTATTTATTATGAAGAGTGATGTTATCTTCATTTAGTTTCATATAAGTTTGTGCCTTCCTCTGACACTTGCTCAGCAGAAGTCTTATCTCGTCTTAGGGAAATTGACCAAAGTTTTCAACCTCGGCATGGTCAATTAAGCTGAAGTTTCTTTATGACCAAGAAAAATACATTGATTGCAGCTCAGTGCTCCCAAAAAGTTTCAAAGACACCTGGATGTTTATCAAGGCTGCTCTCAGAGTCTTAAGTAACATGTTAACACAAAGTGTGCACAGACATGTGAACTGTGAACAGTACACACTAAACTTAAGGTAGCAAACTTCAAATTCGAAAGAATTCATGATCGTAAGTATTCACCTGCTGTTGCCGTTATGACCAATAAAATGGAAGACACTTTTGGTTAGTCAGTGAAGTTTGCTGTCCTTTCGGGGACGTAGCTCCTTTGAGGAGCAGAACTCCTTTGGGAGTAACATTGGTTTCGCCTCTTGGCTCTTGGCCAGAAGAGTCGAAAGGACTGCAAAATTTACTCCCTGCCATAGCTAATCTGGAGGAAACTATTGACAATCATTCAGCCCGATTTTTAAATCGTTGCCTTCAACACTTACTGGGTGCAAATGACCAATGGCCCTTCACTTGGACGCCACTGAATGTACGTAAAAAGACACCTTCTTCAAGTACATGATAACATGTAATATTTAGTTATATCATCCTGAATTACGTGAGTCGTATGTTGATAATCAGATAATCGAATCTATATCATCTTGTAAAGTACGTAATCCTTACGTAAAAATCAGATAAACAACGTGAGTAGTTCTCCTATTCTTTTTTACTGCGTTCCTTTTTCCATTCTCCTTGTTTTCTTTTTTCTTTGCCCTCTTGTCTTCCTTTTGCTAGTGTGGGCCATCCAAGGGATCCTTGATTGCTTCTGAATTATAGTATAATGAACATTAACAGCTTTTTAATAGTGTGCGTGTGTGCAGAGAGTTGTTACAACTCCCTGGTGTGTGTGTGGGGGGGGGGGGGTGATAACCTTGACGAAAATAATGTAAGTGTAAATTGCAAAGCCCGACTAGAAACAAGTAATCGGGGACATCTTTAGGGACCTAAAATTGATCAGAGATATTTTGGAGTAAAATCAGGCATTTTTCCACCACCGTATGCCATTAAATTGCTGTTTTTATCTTTTGGAGCTTGATTTTATGGAATGAGCTATTTTGTACCCGAAAAAATAAACATAAACCTGTAATTTTTGTTTCTGTTCTGGGAAAAAGAGGTGAACGGAGGGGGACGATATAATATCCCATCCAGGTTCAAAAGTAGGGTACATGCCCCCGTCGTCCCGCGTTCCCCCTCAGTCGAAGCCCATGTTTGTGATCGATGGTTTTGATATACTGAGGAGTACGTGGTTACAACATAAAGACATTGAAAAAGTGATTTTTATGGTGTAAGAAAAATAGTAGTATGTGGGTAGTTGTATGTGAGTAGTGGTACATGGGTCTGTCTGAATAACATTAGATCAAGTATACATCATTCTAATAAGCTTTGTACTCTTCATACCAATCCTTCATGTGAATGGAACAGCTGGGCTGGATAAGTTTGCACGAAGCATTATCATACACAGACAAGTGATGAAAATCAAGAAGGAACATAACATAATTTTTAATGCTTGTAGTCGTGACATCAATGCTTCATGTGAAGGGAGCAGCTGGGTTGGCCAAGTTTGTACAAAGTCTGCTTTGTAAGCAGCATTATTATACACAGACAATGATGAATATTAAGAAGGAACAAACTACGTAATAATTAATCTCAGAGTGAGATCTGATACCTTACATGACATAAAATTTTCATATTGACACGTCATCAACAAGTGTCTCAAGAAGGTTTTTATTGCGTCTTCTTTATAATAAATATTATCAGTCAGAGTAAACAAAATAAAAAAAATGTCTTTCATATGGAAAACTATTGTCAGAGTGATCAAAGTTACTCTATCAGACTTTAAGATAGGTCTGGTTAGATAACACCCTTTTCTGACATGTGGGGCAACAAACAAGGTTGAAGGTTAACAAACCTAATGGAGGTGGTGTTGCTACCGCAGAAGCAAGGAATATGTCATAACTATTGGCATGGGTGTTGTACAAAGACTATTAGAAATGATGTACTTGATTTACCGTTATTCAGACAGACCCACATACTATTAACCACATACTCCTTTTTCATAAACCTTAAGAAAAGTTATTTCAATGTTTCCATGTTTCAACTGCATACTAAATAATTAAAGAACATAGTGTCATATGAAGTTGCAGGGATGTTGCTTCTGACATTTTCGACAACAATGCAAAAATAATTCAAACTTTTATCGTCAATAGTAGTGTTTTTTTCATTTACTTTCATGAAAGTTTGTTCCTTTCCCTGGCACTGGGTCAGCAGGAGTTTTCTTTTGTCTTAGAGAAATTGACCAAAGTTTTCAGTCCCTGAATGATCAATTAAGCTGAAGTTTTCTGTTTGACCAAGAAAATTACATTTGGTTACATCTCAGAGCTTCCAAAAAGGCTTCAAACATCCCGGATGTTTCTACTACTTCTAAGGTTTAGTCGGAAATAGATTAGTAGGTGCAAATGGCAAATTGGCCTACCACACCGACACCATTGAATGTACGTAGAAAGACACCTTTTTCATGAACATGGAATAATGTGTTATATTTTACTACGTCATCTTGTAAAAAAACTACTAATGCAAAGAAATTCATGTTCGTAGGTTTTTAACTGTTGTTATCGTTATCACCAATGATATTGAAGACACTCTCAGCAATAGGTAATCGAGGAGAGACTAGTTATAATCATTTAATCTGATTATTAAATTATTACCTTTAATAATTACAAAAGATTGAAGAAATTTTGCAACTGAAAATCCCCTTATATTACTCTGGTCTGCTGTATGATGCCAAGATACAAGGGTAATGAACTACACTGTGGGTATTGTAGAAAGCGTGTGTATTCACTACCGACTTGTCATCATGATAAATGCCAACTATTTTGTTGTTAAAGTCCTCAAAAGCAGTATAGATTATGCTGGACAAAGAGACTTCAACTACGGAGCTGTTGAACTCAATACCAAGGTAAACGGAGATGATACAGATGTGCCGCTAAAACACCTTTCAGTTATTGTAAAATTTTAGTAGAATATTGATTAGTAAGTGGAATTGACTGATGGCCCTCCACGCCAACGCTGTTTAATTTATGCAAAAAGTCACCTTTTCATGAACACAGAGACTTCGAGTAATATGACACTTTTATCTTGCCAAGTATGTAACTGGTATGTAAAATTAGATAAACAATGTTGACCCCGTTTTCCGGCTTTCCTCTAAATTGATTCCATTGCTCTTATTTACCGTCCCGGCCTGTTTTCCCTTTTCTATGCTCTTATGTTCGTTTCATCAATTTGTAAACACCCTAAAGCCTCCTTGATTTGCCTCTTACTTTTAGTCAATGGTTGTGATATTCTAACAAAACACGCGTTTTAAACATGAAAACTTTGAAGATATATGTATTAAGTATATCACAAATGTATATGGTTTGCCTGAACGCCTTTCAATTCAGTATATTCTTTCTAATAATCTTTGTTTTCTTCATATCTAGCCTTCTTGCTAATAGAACAGCTAGTCTGGTCAGGTCAAAGGATGTCAATTTTCTAAGCAGTAACTATCAAGAAGGAACAAACTATATAAGTAATGAAGCTCAGGGTAAAGTTTGATGATGAAATAAACTGTTTGAAAGATGATGATAGAATAAGAGACTTCGACAACTTTTTCATTCCTGCCGGCAAAAATCACAGCCACTCAGACGGCTCTAAAATGTCCACCAAATGAGTAAATCTGGATCAGAGAGAGGTTGAATTACCTGATATGTGTTCACACCATCGCCATCCAGGAAATTATCTTAAAACAAATACCCTTTTATGAACATAGATCTTTTGCAATATTTACTTTTGTGACGAATGTGATTCATGTGCATACTACATTCTCTCTCTCTTTTTTTCATATCATTTCTTTTCTGCACACTCCCTATTTTCCTCTTTCTTTTCCAATTGTCTGTATTTTTGACCTTTTTCTGTTTGGGTACTGTTAACGCTTCTTGGATTTGCCTCTAAACTGTGCTTGATTGGTTTGATGGGTTAAGGGAAGTTATTGGAAACATGACAACATGGGAAGTGTAGCTATTATAGTATATGAAAAATAGTAGCATATGAGTCTGCCTGAACGACGTGAAAACAAGTACATCATTGCTCACAATTGTTGTGCTCTTCTTAAGACACCGGGATAATTTCCAGAAGGGACAAAAACGACGTAAAAATTTAGTATAGAGTAAAAATGGATGATGAAGTAAATAATAAATATAGGCACTTACCTATATTATTTAATTCTCCCGGCCAAAGTTGCTGCACATTAGGCTATACTTCACGGCCCTCTGGTGGGCTGCAACACACCTGTTGAAATATCCTGGATCAAAAGGGGAATTATCTCATGGCTGACCACACCAGCGCCATTGAATTCATGTGAAAGATATCTTTTTCATACACGTACCTGCTATTTGATATTTTATACGATCATCTTGTCGGGTACGTAAATTGTAATGCAAATGCTTAGATCAACCAATTGGATAACTTTTATCAATATTTCCATGTTTTTTTTATTTTTGTACCATCCCTTTTTCCTTTTCCCCTTCTTTTATTTTTGTTTTTCTTCTTAAAAATTTGGGGAGTTTTACTTTCTGTTGGATTTGCCTTTGATGAACAGTTAACATTTGTAATGCTCTGAGAAAGTATGTGTTTGAAACATGAAACATTGAAAATGTCATTATTAAGGTAATACTATATCAAAATTGCTTGTCCAGAGGTCTGTATGAACGACGATAAATGAAGCACATCATTTCTTACAATCTTTGAACTCTTCTTATCAATTCTTTAAGTGAATGGAACAGCTGGGCTGGCCATGCTTGTACAAAGTCCGTGTTCTTAGCAGTATTATCATACACAGACAGATGCAGAATATCAAGAAGGGACAAACTAAGTTAATAATTAGTTTCAGAGTAAGATTTTATATCTTACATAACAGCTAATTTTCATATTGACCCGTCATCCAAAAGTAACTCAAAAAAGATTGTCATTGCGTCTGAGTATACTTCTTGACTGAAAAGTGTCTTACGTAACTGAAACTATTCGTAAGAGAGAGTAAGGTTACGTTTTAAGACTAGAAAAAGGGATTGGTAAGGATAGCATACTATTCCGAAATGTAGTACAATATAGCACCGCAATGCAAAGACCTGCATTGCCTAAATCAAAGAGAAAGTTTCGAAAAAGCTTAAGCTCTCTTTGTACTGATTATATGTGGGTGATAATGTCATAACAGAAGAAAGATTTGTTTTGTTCTGATTGCCTGAACAAATAGGTATCATATAGTTCACATTTTCCAGTGAAAAGAGCCATGCTGTCTTCTGTTCTACTTTTAAAACAGCTTGCACCTTCCCTTAGCTTCCAGAAAGAAGAGTCTGGTTTAACTGAGAAAAAAGAGGTCGAAGGTGTAAATCCCTGCAACCTTATTTTTATTACAGAGGATCACCCGTTTCGCCAAGCGTATCGATTCCAGCACATCCCAGTGACGCCAAAAAAATTCAAGAATCCCAAAGAGACACTCCAAATGCTCTCAGATTGTGTTATGCACCATTTAAACACAGGGTATACACTGCAGTGTAAATTGTTGCTATCATATACTACTCTTCAGTGGAAGAGAAACTTATCACCCAGACACTTCTTGAACCGGTGAAAGTCTACCAGTGCTTAGTGTATGAATGTGTATGATGATACTTTTTTTCCTAACTCGACTCTGGCGAAGAGCCTAAGTGCTCACTTCGTATTGCTTGGGGCTTGGGGCTAAACATCACTATGGACCAAAGATCACATATTATATCTCTTCTTTTCTTCCACAACAGAAAGGGTCCCCGCAGGACATACCAATGTTGCAGCGGTTTGAAGTTCAAGACGTTCGTCACGTTAAGTATAAATGTTTGTGATGGTATCCATCTTTTTTCTGGACACCATGGTATGCATAGATCTGCTGTCATCGCTATCATTAATTGGGAAGGGAAAATTCACAATGAGGAAGACGGGTTGTTAAATTGTTGCCTTGCGCAGTAACTGAAGTTTGACGAGTTACAACCCTCGAAGACTTTAAATTGCTCAGGTCTGCTGCATGTCAACCGGCAAGGGCAATGGGCACACTATCGGTATTGTAGGAGTAGCTCGGATATAAATAAGTCTATATTGAACCAGTCCTCGTCCGTATGCCGCATACAATCCATAATGTTGTGTACGTTCGGCTATTGAAGCAACTTATTTATACTACATGAAAATATTTCAACCATGGAGTCATTGAACTCCATATAAAAGAAAACAGAGATGACATAAATATATTGCGGAAAGGCATTTTAGTAATTCAAAAATAATTGTCAAATTTCGACAATCAGGCACATCATTCTGGAAAATCCTTAGATTCTTCATATAATACCTAAACGTGAAAGGAACAGTTGCAGCTGGCCAAAATTGTACAAAGGCCGTTTTCTAAGCAGTATTATCATATACAGACAAGTTATAAATATCAGGACGAGCAAACTAAGTGAATAATTACACACAAAGTAAACTTCTATACCTTACATATCATCATCTTATTGACGCTCCATCCAATAGTAAAGCAGAAAGGAAATGGTTATTATGGTTACTAAAGCAAAAGGTTCCTCCAAGGTCAATTAAACAGAAATGTCTGTTCCAACGAGGATATGCTAGCTGATTACAGCCCAGTAAGGCGAATATTGTTACCTATAGTTGCGGCTAGAGGGTGCTAAGAATTGATTGGAAAATGAAATTTTCCTGATAACCCTCCTCACGGGCAGCATTTAAGTCTTGTTAATAGAAACTGAGTCGTAATCAAAGATACTACACAATAAACTCGAGACCATTTTGTAAAATATACGATGGTCACATAAATGCTAAGATAAACGAAGTTACCCCCTTTCCCTTTCTTACTTCTTTCATTTCTTTTCTACACTCTTTGATCTGTTATTTTCTTTTCTCTTCTCTTCCCTTTGTCTTTTGCTTCCAATTTCGGGTCGCTCTAACGTCTCCTGAATGTGGCTTTGATCTATGGTGAATCATTTTAATACTCCAGGAAGTATATTTAGAAACAGGAAATATCGAAAATATAGTTATAAAGGTAATCAAAGTAATAAAGATAAATGGATATGTCTGAGAGCACGTCATCAAATCAAGTACATCATTTTTAATAATCCCTTTTCTCTTCTTATCGAGCAATATATGAATGGAACCACTAGACTGGCAATGTTAGCACGAATTCCGCTTTTGAATCAATTTTATCACACATCGGAGGGATGTATACAAATAAGAAACAATTAATCTAATTTGACACTTTATATAACATACAAGTTTTACATTTACACGTTTTCGAAAAGTAATAGACAGAATTGTCACCGCGTTTACATCATGACACAAGGTTATCCCTGAGAAAAAAACCATCTGCCAGACTGGCTAAGGTTTAAAAATTTAGAAATGAGAATAGAATAGAATATTGAATTTAGCGAATTTTTCTGAGATGTGGTGCAATTAACAAGCGGCAGAGACCCACAGTGACCAAATCAAACTGTCTAAGGCGAAAGGAACCTGCGCAATCAGGCTGGCGAGTTAATGTATATGTGCGTCTGTTTGTATGTGTATAGAGGGGTTTCACCGTGTCACGTGATTGCGCGTCTCTTTGGTTTTGAAGGGCAAGATCGCGCGTGTCTGGTGGCTTTGAAGGGCACGCGTCCATTGTGTCACAGTCGTATCTATGGTTATGCCGTGCGTGTGTGCTGTAAATACGCTTACTGCGTGTGTGTTTTGCCCTTCAGTTCCTGGGAATCCCACTCTCGTGACGTCACATGAAATCCCTCTATATGCTTGTATGTGACACTTAGCTTGTGAACACGATATATCAAGATAGGGATGATGGGCACTTTTCATACTTTGTTTTAGATTTATTATTATTAGGAGAAAGAACCATATTGGTTTTGATTCAGGTCAGGGGTCATTTATGTCACCACAGTTTAAAAATCCAAAACTTTGTAAACTGCATATCTCAAGGTAGAAAGCACGGATATTTTAGAATTTATAATGTAAATCCTTAATTGTCAGGAAATAAACCAAATTGATTTTTGCAGAAGACTAAGGCTATCCGAGGTCACAGGATGTAAAACTACGAAAACAGAGAACATTGCTTGTAAACGCATATCTTCAGGATAGGAATGATTAAAACTTAGCACACTTGGCATGATTTTTTGTGATATTAGGAGAAAATGAACTTTGGTTTGAAAGAAGGTCAAAGGTCATTCAACTTTGCTAGAAGTCATATACCGAAAATCCTGTGAGCACTATATTCCAAGATAGGAATAACGGACACTTTTTATACTTGATATATGGATTGTCATATAAGGAAAAAGAAACGAAGTTTTATTGGTGAAGATCAAAGGTCATCAGTCACCAGAGTGAAACCTACGAAATACTTGTAAAACAGCTTGAAAACACGTTATTGGAAAGGTAGCAATGATGAATACTTTTATACTGGGTAAATAGTTTTGTAATATTACGAAAAAGTTCCTTGTTGTTTTTGAGGGAGGTCACAGGTTATTTAAGGTCACGATAGGTGGAAAACCGAAATACTGTAAATGTGACATTTTATGATAGGGATGTTTGACTCTTTTTTAAACTTGGCATATATTTTTTTTTCATATTAGGAGGGAGTTCTCAATTGGTTTTGTAGTGGAGGTCAAAGTTGTCCTTTAAGGTTGAAAACGTAAAAGTACGATAAACTTGCTCGTAATACGATATCTCAAAAACAGACAATGGGTAGTATCTTCAAATTGTGTCGTTTCTCAGCCAACGAAAAAAGAGGGCTGACATATCTGTACTACTTCAAGGAAATCAAGGAATTCGAGGAAATTACAGGGAATAACATATATCTTTTCAAAAGTAAAACTTTGGTAAATTTATAAGTCATTCTAATTTTGATTACCTGAAGATAAACTTGTTTCAAGAATGCTGTGATTATACTAGTATTAAAAGCAGCTTACACTTCAAGTGTATGCAGTTAGTGTAGTGGAAAATGCTCGGTTTCCCACTCGTTCGGAGATCACGGCGGTGAAAGTATGATAATCTTGTTATCTGAGGTATCCCATACTTGGATGCCACATATGAATTATAAGAGCCCTTTTGCCTTTGGAGGAAGTGAAGTCCATTTGAAGTCTCGAGGGCCCGTGTGGTGAAAAGCTCTGAAACACGATGGATCATTTAGCGTACATCTTGACGGATCTCATAGTTGGTATGTGAATGCACCCATATTGCGCTAAACAGTTGTACTGTTTTAATGGCAACCAAAGATCATTTGAGGTGAAACTAGGTCAGAGTGTGAAAAGCTTGTTTGTAACTGTGCGAGATCTAATGCAAAGCAATTGGACGACCCATGTTGTACACTAGTGAAAAGGGATCTCTGTTCTGATCATGGGCGGCTCTAAGAAATTTTGTTTGGGGGGGCAAACTCAAGTTCGTATTCAGGGAGGTTCGGAAGACCCCCCCAGCAATATTAATGGTCAGCTCCGGATAGTACAATAGCCTCAATAGGAGTATGCATACGCATAGGGGCCCAAGTTGATGGGGGGGGGGGCTGTAACGATCTGCCCGCAAAATAGAAACAAAAATTTCCGCGCGCTCCGCGCGCGTTCAAAATGTTAATGTACATATCATATAGGCATGCATCCGTTATCACACCGCATGCCAATTACATACATTAATTTGCCACATTACTACCTATTCCATATTGGTTATAATTCGTTACAATAAGTCGTTACAATAATGATGATAGTAATCAGTGGTGTGGCCAACACTTCTCTCATGGGGTGGGGCAGGCACTATGTTGTGTGATCGCCGGCCTGGGGGAGGGGTATAAGGGGAGGGGGTGTCCCCCTCCCCCTTTGAAAATTTTTTGAAAAATTAGGTGTCCATACATGCAATCTGGTGCCTCATATGCTACCTTTGAAGTAAAATTTGTGTTAAAAAATTTACCGTACGTATTTTAGGCACTAAAAGAAAAAAATAGGCATCACCCCCTACCGCTTTGAAAATTTTTGAAAAATTAGGTGTCCTTACATGCAATCTGGTGCCGCATATGCTACCTTTGAAGTAAAATTTTGTGCTTTATTTTAGGTACTAAAAATATCGGCGTCAGTGACGGGGGAATGGCCTAATGGCTCCTCAAATACACCACTGATAATCATAATATATAAGTTTAACCATTACAATTAAAACACACTGGTGAATTAATACCGAATATATAGGTGATGGTGCAATCCAAATCAGAACTATATTTTAATTACCAAGGAAGTTCGATTTCCGTTAAGCTATATTATTTCATTATTTTTCTTTCAGTAGGTGCTCGAAAAATTCTCAGAATATTGCCCGAATTTTCACAAAAATATTTTGTTGGGGGAGCTGCAGCCCCCCAGCCCCCGCCTCCTACGCCTATGGGAGTATGGTTATGATTATGTATTACAGCGATGCCCATGTAGTTTCCAAAAGCTCTTCAAAAACCATTTCAGGCAGTTAGTCATGAGCTGACTACTTCAAAAATAAATACAACAATATCAACCGATCGCTACCGTACTACCATAGGGGTGGAGTAAGAGGCAGGTGAAATGGGCAAAGCGGCTTGATCCATTTGTATAAATGAGCCCCACCTTTAAATATTTTATTGTTTCTTACATTGTGTCACAATATGTTTCAGCTTTGCCAAGAAGCCATAAAATGTTGGTTTTCTGGATTGTTTTCTTAAACTAACGAAAATTTCGGGCGTGAAGAAACTTGAAAACGATGAAATGATAGCACTAAGTATTTTGGATCTCAGTACCGTTCCGAAACGAATTTTTTTAAATGGAGAGAGGAATACCCCTAACTCAGAACAACGTCTCATCCTCTATACAAATAGCTAGGCCACTAGTCAAAAGTCTCATCACACTGAGCTTAGATTGACTGTTTGGTGTGTTTATTTTAAATCAATTGAAACGTTATACTTTAGCACAGAGGTGGAGAACCTTTTGCTTATAACAGGCCATTTGACAGTCATAAGACCTCTCGTGGGCCAGCGGCGCCGTCAATTTGGACAAGGGAAGGGAAACCTCTCCTTCTATGGGAAACACAATACTTTTAGACTATATGCCCGTTACAACTTTTTGTATACAGATACTAATCTGGCCAGGTAACACCCTGGCAAAACTGCTTTTAGTCGTGGATGATAATCAACACGGCTAATGAGTAGTGTATCTAATGACCCCGATAGCTCTGAAGTGTCTGCAAAACTATGGGCATTTAACTCCAGCATTACCGTTACACTCTGTAAATGACATTATGATGCCTAAGCTAATCAGATTACAAATAAGCAACTGAGAAAACGCGCGCGAAGCGCGCCGAAAAAATGTCGTTTTGAAAGCACTTTATTAATGTTTAACCTTCGCATTGCATTGAAAAGTTATTCACTTCTTTCATTTTAAGCCCACTCAAGGAAAAGGGAGGGCCTAACCCATCTCGAATTACATGGTTTTTTTATTTATTATTTTTATTTTGAAAATTGAAGACCATGCTTTGCAAACTTTTGGGGGGGGGGGGGGCAAGTGCCCCCCCCGTGCCCCTATGGCGAGCCGCTAATGGTTCTGATATCCTCGACAAATGAGAACCATAATTCAACTGTTTAATTCCTTCATTGTCGATAAAACACAAAATTCGTGATTAAAGTATTCGAAGTTTGAGCTGTTCACTTAAACTGTCACGCCCAGTTGCCAGTTGCTCTCAATGCTGCATCTTTGGGTACTGGGACTCAGTGATACGTTTCATTTCCATGATAGATTAACATACACTGTTCTCAGTTCACATTACTCTGCACAGCCTATACAACCCACTCGGGGGTATTTGCGAGAAAACGAATGTTATGAAAACACACACACACACACACAAAACAAAGTGGATAACTTTTCCCGTTCTCTTTCCATTCCATTTCTTTTCTTCCCTCCCATTTTCTTCATTTTCCCTTCTCTTTAATTTTTTCCTGTTTGGGCGCCTAAGGCCTCCTGGATCTGCAATTGATTTATTGTCAATTTTTTATACTCTGATTGAGCATGTGTTTATACATGGAAACATAAAAATGTACTTTGGTAAGGTTTATATCAAAAGCAGTGGTTTGTCTGAACGACGTACATCATATCAAATAATATTTGCACCGTTCTTAGTTCTTATCAATCCTTAATGTGAAAGAAACAGCTGGGATGGCCAAGTTTGTACAAAGTTTGTTTTCAGAGCAGTATTTTTATACACATAAAGTTATGAATATCAGGAAGGGACAAACTAAATAAATAATTAAACGCGGAGTAATTTTTGACACTTCACTCATCATAAGTTTTCTATTGACATGCCATTCAACAGTAATTCCATAAAAATATTATTATGTTTATGCTTTGGCAGGAATGAGTTACATAAGACTAAATATCCGTCAGAATGATGACCACAGTTGTAGTAATGTTGTAAATCTGAAAATATTATTGTTGGTTGTACGGCACACTGTTCCAAAACGTACAATTAACAAATGACTTAGATCTCACAGTAAACAAATCAACGAAGTTGTACGAACTTAAATGTTATTTGCGCTAACTGTGTAGGCTAAGGGGAATACAATTTGGTTCCGATATCCTTGATAAATAAAAAAAAGGGCTATTCAAGTCTCCTTTGCTTCCTGGGATGCTTTCTGCAATTCAATATCTCACAATTGGCACCGTTCTCTATTCCTCTTACAGCATGAGTCTGTTTCTTCTGTTATAGAAACAGTTACCAATGCCTCAGAGGTAAATTAAACAGGCGTTTCTTATTCTACCGAGGAGATACTACGTATCACAGCTCAGTGAGACCAAGAAATGTAAACCACGTAGGGAGTAGCAGTAACTATTAAAGCGTGTTGAAAATCAGTTAAAAAATGCAATTTCCTGATGACCCTCCTCATTGTCGTCATTTATATCTTTTAAAAAGAAACTTATAAACAGCAAAGATACAATATGACTTATCACACGGCCGTTTTGATAAACTTACGATCGGTACATAAATGCTTAGCTAAACCAACCGTAACCCTTCTTTTTTTACTGCGTACGTCCATTTCTTTCTAAACTCTTTGTTCTGTTCTTTCTTTTCCCCTCTCTCTTCTTTGTTTTTCTCTTCATGTTCGGGAGTCTTTCTTTCCAATACTGTTAGATAAGTATTTGTTTGAAACAGTGAAAAACAGTGAAATAAACTAAGTTACATTGAAATAATAGAAGTATATACATGGATAACTTTACCCAAACACCTTTGAATCAAGTACACCATTCCTGGTTATCCTTGTACTGTTCTTGTCAAGGATTCTGTGAGTGGAACAACTGGGAAGGTGAATATCGCACAAGTCTGTTTTCGAAGAAATTTACTGACACACAGACAAGGGATGAATGTAAAGAGGGATCGATTTGTACAATTTGATACTTACATATTAACAAATAGTTTTTATTGACAAATCATACAAAAGTAACTCAATAGGCAAAATTGTCATTACTTTTACATCTTGACAAAAGGGGTCTACCTAGCTATTGACCTAGATTACAGTTTCAGACCAAAAATCCCTTGGTACTATAAGCGAAGCTCTTTGGAAAATAGTGCAAAAAGAGAGTTAGGCTACTAAGTGACCAAATCAACCCATTGTTTTGAAATAATACCAATAATTGCCTATAAAATGGATGATAGTGCCATAACTAGTGCAAAAATTCTTTGTTGTAATATCCCTCTACAAATGGGAACGCTAATGCAAACTTTGTATCCCTTATATTGTCAATGAAACAGAATTTTCTAGATCCTTCAAGGAGATGCTTTGTGATCAAGTTTCATTGAGGGTTAGAAGTGTGAAGCACCTCTATGGTAACTCACAGGTGCTCTCAGAGTGAGTTGCCCAACATGTAACCAAAGGCTGCTCACTGTAATGTGAACTAAGAATACCACATGCTAATCTACCATGGCAGTGAAAAGTATCACGGAGTCTATACACCAAATGGTGCAGCTCCTTTAAAAGGGATACAACGTTTTTACATCAAGTAAATTCTTTGCTACAATCTTTTTACTCTCAATATCAACATTGAAAGGGAATGGAACAGCTGGGCTTGCCAAGTTTGTACAAAGTCCGTTTTTTAAGCAGTACTATCATACACTACACAGACAAGTGATGGATATCAGGGGGGAACAAAGTAGGTGAATAATTGAACGTACCCAGACTAAAACCTAAACAGAGCTTACTGAAAATGCAATTTTCATATTGACACACTATTCAGAACTAACGAAAGATATTGAATTATTGTCCCTTCTACCTTTCCACTAAAGTGTCTTACATAGAGTAAAAACCGCTGTATTGACCTATGGTACCGTTTAAGGTCTGATTGGTGAATGCAGCACACCATTCCAAAATATAATGCCATACAGCCGGGACAGAGACTCACATACAGTGACCAACTGCAAATTTCAAAACTTTAACTCAAGCTCGGTTTGCTCTAACGAAATGTTGGTTCCAGTTAAAGAAATGTTTGATTTTTATATCCTCGAGAGGAGTAGACCCATAAATGAACGTCATTTACTTTTAAGGATGACGCTCGGGACCATGCATCATATCTACTTGAGAACAAAACCCTTCTTCATGTTTGAGGTCAAACAAGAAATGCAAGGCACGCTACCTTTTATTGCGCCCTTACCTAAATCAAGTGCGCACTTCGATGTCTATGGTTTTGTGACGACATCATAGTTCTATCCTCACGTAGGTCACATAAAGAGTAGTCTCGAAGGAACAGAGGGTATGATTGGTTCCCTTATCTCGCAGAAGCATCGAACCTATGATGATTTAAAAGTATTGCTAATCAAAGAACTTATTAATCAAAAATCGTTATGCTGAATTATTATGCACAATCATGAAAGCATGTAACTTAAGCTATGTCTGAGTGTAAGCATCGCTTTCAACGACATAAAGAATGGGTTGGTGCAATTGTAGTGTCTTTCATGAACCTGTCATAAAAGTTTTAGAAATCGGGTTGATTATGCCTCTTAATTTACATTGGTGACGTGACACTGTTGTAGAGGGGTAATATTACCCAATATAAAGAGTGGTATAAACGGTACACATATTTTAAAACATGAATCGAGTGCATCTGAAACTTAAAAGACGACGGCCTTCTGGCCAAGATCACGTGTAGTTTCTGTTCCTTTCAACCAGATGAGAATGGGGCCTCGCATGACAGACCCATGATGTAGAGGTCTGAACGTTAAGAGGTTGATCACGTTAGGTTTATGTGTCCCCAAGGGGACGTTACCCGCTATGGGAGAACAACCTCTTGTACTGGTTGACTATTTGGTTGTACTGTCTTCAAATGTCTGCCACTTATCCCATGACTGAAATTTCCAGTAAACCTAACGTACATCTTTGAATGGGTATGACCTTTGGATGAGTCCACAGAGACTTCATCCACTTTAGGTTTCTTAAATAATCCGGAAGATTACATTGGGTAACAATTTAGGTAAGAACGAGATCGTCGTGATCTTATGAAATTCCGCTTACAATACAGTAGGATATGACAGCCTCAGGGCCCCATCTAATTAAGCCTAGTTTTACTGTGTAATTACAGTATTTTGTCAGGGTTGCCACATCTAATAGTATCAACGTTTTCCATATTTGCTTCAGTATTTTTAGTCTTCAGAGATAGACCTCTAAACCAACATCTGTTTGTATTTGCAAAACAATGATAAGAATCATCACAGCCTACCAAGATGACACTTACACACAAAGAAATAGTTAATTTTGCAGCAGACGTTTGCTTCTTTTGACTATTAACCACGTTTGTCTTTGATTTCTAATGCAGAGGAAATTATAAGAAGACCCTTCCGACTGTGAGGCGTGTAAAATGACCATCACTATTTAAGATTTAGAATATTTGGGTTACACTTAGATCAGTCAAATAGAGTGACAAAATAGGTGGTCAACTGATAGAGTAAAGAAAAGAACTGCTTCTTATTTGTTGTGCAAATATTGACAAGGTATTTACAAAACTTCGTAGCATTATCCAGTAATCGGGTATTAGAAACACACGTTAACATGGTGTTTAAGGGGCTTAAAACTAGTTAGCATAGCGTCGTTTCAGGAGTAATCATAAGATTTACTAGTTACTTCTTCGATTTCCCAAAAGTGCAAAGTTGTGTTAAGAGGGGCATTATCGTAAACTCATCGTGAGGAGTCACTAAAATGTAAATAGAAGTAGCGACAAGCTACTGCCTCAGAATGCCCCGGCCTTTTTGCGGCGACCTGCTTTAAAAGTTCAAAAGTCAGTATTTGATTGTATAGATTTCTTGCTTTGTTTTCGAATAAGCTGCAGCATATTAAGGTTATTAAAAATATTAGAGGCCGTCATAAAGGATCATTCTGAAGAAGCTTCCAATGTAAGGTAATACTTCTACTCAAGTAGATTACTTTGTATCAGGAGAGGGTTATTGAAAACTATTCGAGTGCTGTGAAAGATGTGTTGAAGAAAAGTGATCTTAACAAACTTACTTACTTGTCACCAATTGTGGTATCTGATCACTCTGCTGAGCAGACCTAGATAGTTAGAGCAATATTCACAGCTTTAAATTCCAACGATATGAACAGCAGGCAGATGTCATGAATGGGAGATGCATTGAAAACTTATTTTTCTAAAAAGAGATTTCTTCTTTGCTAAGGCAAACATTTTCTCTTATGAGGTTCCTTTGACTTTTGCCTGCAACTGGGCGATTCTCTTCTCTTCTACGTAGAACATAGGCTATCAAGTTTTAGGTTTTCGTTTTTAGTTTTATTAAATTTTTTATTAAAAGATGATTTTTGCAAGGCATTATCTAACGCTTTTCTTAGAATCGTTCAACTTATATTAAATTGCCAAATGTTGGCTTCTAATATTTGATGCCTAATGCAATACTGTATAGCCCTATTAATCAAACTCGTGTTTATCATTCGTCAACAATGATAGATATTATTAGAAATTTATTAAGATAACATCAGTACGCTGTCGAAAGATGCCATGTCGGGGACGGTTGTCTTGTTTACCAGTGCTTTTTGTCAAAATAAGGACAGCTTGGCAAAAGAACCCTTCTCCTGTTGTATAAGTAACGTGTGAAAAAAATGCACACGTCCTTTGGGCAATAGTAATATTGCATGCCAGTGACAAAACTGTTCACTTACTGTACAGCTCAACCCCTTAGAGTCTCCTGTTGTATAAGTAAAGTGTGAAAACGTGTTAAAAATGCGCACGTCCTTCAGGCAATGGAAATGTTGCACGCGTGTGGCAAAACTGTTCACTGTTTACTCACTGTACAGCCTTAGTTATTGTGTGAGAATGAATTTCGTGGTACAATGCAATGAGATAATGTTTTTTATTGCACACCGGATTGAAGTAGCACCAAGGAAAGCAATTTGCTTTAAAACTGAAATCAATTGCGTATCTAAAATTTAAAATATTCAATAAAACTATGGGAAGCTCTGCAAACTCTTTGAGGTTTGCTTGATTTTAATTAAATTTATATTGGTGATCAACTACTAGAAGCCGTCCATTTTTCCAGGGTTTGTGTCGCATACAGTGTTAGAAGGATCGTCTACACGTCGTAATAATTTCTTCATCAGATATTACAAATTTGTATTCATAAAACTGTGAAGGGGTGTACTCTTTAATGACAAGAGACTTTTCATTTTCTTGCAAATGTAAGAAAAAACTAGTTAAAAAGATTTTTTTCCGAATAATGGCGGCTGTTTAGTAAAAATTCAATATTAGCACATAGACAAGATTAAAATGGGTCATTTAAAAATTTGTAGACAAGTTATATTGGCTTCAGGTGTATGATTAATTACATTAGGACAGTGATTCTCAAACGCGGCCTTTAGGGCCGCATGCGGCCCTGGGTCCTGTCAGTGCGGCAACTGAGTATTACAGGTTTTGAGAAAAGTCATATTCTACATGAACAAAACGTCGTAAAGTACGAAATAGAAAGTATGTATTTAAGTCACTACTTGACTCTTTCCAAGTTTACTCTTCTGAAGGAGTGCAAGGCCACCTGTGTAACAGACCGTGCGGTATATTCCTTGTTCAGCCATATCTAGCCAAAACTAATTTCTTTTTGCCTCTTGTTGAAAGTCATGTTACGTACAAGGTGGTATATATTTATGTAGTGGTCCATTGCGGAGTGGTTGGCCTGTTTATAGTGACAAGCCTGTAGTAAATTTATATCCCGGCAATTAAATTACGACGTGAGGTGACTGTACAATTGAAAAACATATCGTGTTGATTGGTTATTAATTGGTTACTGAAATTAAAATTTATGCAATTATATTTCGGTACTAACAATGTGTTTGGGACGTTTAATAATATATGATCTCTCTCTCTCTCTCTCTCTCTCTCTCTCTCTCTCTCTCTCTCTCTCTCTCTCTCTCTCTCTCTCTACATCATTCAATCAACGCTTTCATCGACTTTTGGGAATGCCGCCCTCAATCAGCAGACCCACTTCTCTATTTGACCGTGTTTTAGAATAGCTGATAAAGAGCTTCCTCACATACTGGCCACTAACGAAGGATAAGTGGAGAACTGTTGTGACTTCATCCGTTTCAGAGTGCAGTTGTTACTTACTGGAATGCAGGATGTTTCTCCAATACCGCAAACTTACACATGATAATAAATATCAACATGACCATACTGGTGACCCAAGCATGCTACATGACATGAAAGTCCTTTTAGTCCAAATTCTTGTAGAAGCTGACCACAGTTAATCAGGCTTGCATCATAACAAGGTAACAGAACTCCAGCTCTATCAGCACAATGTGCGCTCAAGCGAATAATGACTTGTGGTACTTAATAAGTAGTTCCAGTGGCTACTAGGGCTTGGCCGGATCATATGTCCAGATTGAGCATGGTTGTGAAGATACAACTCACTGGTCTTAAACCACAGAATGTGAAAGTTACTGACCATCACTAATAAGACTTTTCCGGGCTGTGGGGGACTATTCGGGATTGTAGGCTTATGGGCATTTGCATGGCATGTAGGTGCAGAATTGTAGACTGGTGGCGTCTAAAGGAGGGGTTGGCCGACTCTCCAAAAACTCAGTGACGTGTTCGCAAAACGAGATATGCTCGGGATAAATAAACCATGGTGATAAGTTTAGTCTCTTGTATTCGCTGAAAAATTCTTATGTGGTATGGGAGGATATCGCCCAGCAAAGAATAATTTCGCAACTTTCAATTGATGTTTTTAACAGGATACCCAAAGGTTTGAGTGATAACTACTTTCGTGACCTTGTTAAGTTACAAGCTATAGCATGGTATGCTATTGCTAGACGCGTTTCGACCCGAAAGATTAGTTTCGGGACTCATCAGTAGCAGGGTGTATTATTAAAAGTAGGCAGTGTTTGCCAGAGTGTCACGTACAAGACAGGGCGATCTTTATCAAAAATTATAAATGGAATCCACGGTGGGATCTCAAGTAAAATTAATGACAAAGTGTAGCTCTCAGATTGCCGGGGTAGGCCGATTCTGGTGTTAGAAGCTGGCGTTAGAGACGGTACTGTAGCCCTTTTTGGTATAACCTTAACGTTATGTGCGGGCCCGACATGTGTGTTAGAGGTTCCTATTAAAGGGAAATGTTGCGTTTAAATTGCAACAACATGGCATACAAAGAAAATACCTTAAATCATTTTTAAACCATTCAGTCTCACCAATAAACACTAGCAATGCTTTACCTCCTCAAAGTATTATGCACTACACGAGTAACAGATGTTGCATCATTTGAATTTTTGAAAGTTTGGGTGAACAAATTACTTTTGTGCAACAAACAACAGAGTTACTTCCTGTGAGAGCCTTATTTCTTGAAAAGAAAACTACCGTACTGCCTTATCTGGAATTGTCTATCATTCTGTATCTGTATATATTGGTTTAATAAAAGGGAAAACTTTCTGTAAAATAAACGCAGTATTTCCCTTTAAATTGGGTTTATGTGTAAAGTAAATGTAATGAGAATAGGTGTAGGGTAAGTCGTGTTCTATCACATGTGTAGCGCAAACGCTGGGTATAGGATAATGCCGATGTTGGCATGAGGCGTTCATGTGCTCAAAAAATTCAGCTTGTTCCGGGACTTTTAAGAAAGGATTTTGCTCTTTCCAATCATTGCCCTCTCTCAAAGCCTTAGATGCTTCCTTGCGGCCCCTTTCCAGCCTCTCTATTTGGCCCCCACCCTAAAAAAATTTGAGAACCACTGCCGTAGAACATGTGGAATACTGAAAACGCCCTCTTTCAAGCTACTCTTAAAACTCAAAACATAATCTCACCTTGGGAATTGAGGTCACGCGTTCCACCGATATCATCATCATCTTAGGCAATCTTCTGTGAATAAACCTTTCGATAGCCGGTAAGTTCTCAAAACATATTTACATTTGATTACGCAGATAGCGTGTAGACTACGCCGGGTAGCTGCTCTAGCATCATAGCTACATGAAGCGCTCAGTATCCTTACCTGCGACGAATGATAGCTCATAATTTGCAATGCTGTAACACTACCAAATAAGAGGAAGATATTCATACGTTAATTTTGATATAAAAACATTTTCAATCGTCTGTCATGCTGAGATTGCGAGGTCCTTGGTCGGTAGGAATGCAGGGCCCTAAATAACTTACAATGATTAGTTCAAGTGAAACGCTCTACAGTTTATTTGCATAATATTGTATCAAACAGACAAAATGATTACAAGTAATGAAAAATTGTTCCAACATGTAATAAGTTATGACTTAAGAAATTAAGATTACGAAAATTAACATGGTTGACGGTCTAAAACTACTGATAATCGTTGTAAACAAGGCAAAGGTATCACTTACCTTGTAGAAAGCAGGTCCTCTGGGACCCTAAGCCATGTAATTCAAGTGCGAAACCAGGATTTTCTACGGGGGGGGGGGGGGGTCGCCAGACTGGATCTTCAGTAACATATATATATATATATATATATATATATATATATATATATATATATATATATATATATATATATATATATATATATATATATGCGTTTCATTTAGACCACAAGGCAAAGCCGACTTTTACATTGGACAAGTCGATTTAAATCTTTGTAATTGCTAAAACCAAGTCTCTGAGTAAAATTGAATTGTCATTCAGTGCTCATGAAATTGATGTCGCTTAGCTGTGATCAAGTATTGCCTCCCATTTGTAACTAGATATAGTACATCCTTATTATTGATCATGTGTGGATTAATCACTAACAGTCAATTTTTTCAGAAAGGGGAAGTAGACTTATGCTACATATCTGGCAGGTTTTCAACAACCTATGTCCCTTAAAACATCCCTTGAGCATAGGCGTACGGGGGCTAAATATTTCTGGGGGGTCAGGGAAAATTTTTGCCCGAATTTAGAATTTTGGAACAAGTTGCCCGAATTTTGATACCGTTGTGTCGGTTCCAAAAAGGCATAATTTGTTTTCTCGGCTGTCTCATTTGCCCGAATGGATCCACTATTTTTGCCCGAATTGGGAGGGCATATGCCCCCCTGCCCCCCCCCCCCCGGCCTCGTACGCTTATGCCCTTGAGTATCTCTCCTTTTATCCTATGCATAGTTTATACAAACAGACATAAACAATCTCTCTAAATGTAAAAGAGTAAATTTCACTCTTCAACGATTGCCTACAGTGACCACTCTCTGTTTCGAGTGGAATTCCACTCTGCCCGGAGTGGAAATTCACTCATTTTGAGTGAATTACCGCTCCCAGCAGAGTGAAATTTTCACTCGAAAAAAGAGTGGTCACTGTAGGCAATCGTCGAAGAGTGAAATTCACTCTTTTACATTTGGAGAGATTGTGGCTCTTAAAGAAACATGTTTTAATTGTTGTCGCTTCTTTCGTCTTTGCCATAGCCCGACCAGATTTACCACAGTTATACGTCCCACGACTTGAATACACTTAACGGATAATGCTAACGTCGAACTCCCCAAAGTCCCCCAATGCTATACTCTCTAAATGTAAAAGAGTGAATTTCTCTCTTCGACGATTGCCTACAGTGATCACTCTTTCTTCGAGTGAAAATTTCACTCTACTGGGAGTGGTAATTCACTCCAAATGAGTGAATTACCACTCCGGGTAGAGTGGAATTCCACTCGAAACAGAGAGTGGTCACTGTAGGCAATCGTCGAAGAGTGAAATTCACTCTTTTACATTTAGAGAGTAAGCTAACTTTGAACAGCATGTCACCCCTTAAGTGTTAAAGTTAGTTGATATTTTACAATTAAGAGATATCGTGAGGAAATTGAAAAAAAAAATGTCCTGAATGATGAGACAAAATTGTGATTTTGTGAGATAAGTAACATGATTAATCGTTCATTGAAATATCGATGAGAGAGGAAGAAAAAGTCGCCTGCAGAGTGAAGGGTTGACGACATTTTCATCTTGTTTCTTATTGCGTCATACTTATCACGTATATTGTAAACGGGATGCTAGAGAGAGTGTTTCCCTTTTCTTTGAGAATTTATTTCCACTTTAGGTGCCTAGAATGCAAAATGGCGCTATATTTGGCAAAGTGTTAAACTTACCTTAGTTAGATGAATTTGTCTCATTTTCCATTGAGTATACGGGAAGGGTGTGTTGCTTTAAAGGGAAATAAGGGAATAACAAAAGGGGAGTACAGTTCTTGTTATAACATAATGAGTAAAGGATTAGTAAATATTTTTTAATGCTCATCCTTTGGTAAATGACCTTTACATAAGCTTGTGTAATATTAACTTCACATCATTTATTTTATGCTACAAATGTTTGTCATTGTGTAAGATTGCCATATTGTTCTCTCTTGAATCAAGCCTGAGGTTGGAACATTGTAACTCTTGTTTTCGGAACATATTTTTTGCCAGAATTATTCGGTGCAGTATCGTCCTAACAATGGTCACCAAGCATAGAATGCAATCCGTGGCAATATTTCCATTAGAATTGTTGAAAAATCCTCACCGTTAAACAAAGCGAATACGTTTAAGAATGTGTTAAAGGGAACTACTTTAACTGAAGGTTAAGGCAATCAGAGGGAATTTGCGTCTTTTTATGACATTTTTAAAACAACATAAGAACATTCTGCGAGGATCTGGCGACTGGAGGAGGGTGGGGTACATTGAAAAAGTGCTGTAAGCCTATAGCCTACAAAGTCTCCCCTGCTTATGGTCTTTACATGCTAGCAAAGCGAAGCGAAAGTGTTTTGCCCTCCCTAGCAGAGTTGGAGGCGAGTCCACCCAATCCGAGTCCTAGTCCGAGTGCCTGGTATCCGAGTCCGAGCCTTGATACCCGAGTCCGAGTCCCCGAGTCCCTGTGTAAATTGAACTTGTTTTGTTTTGAGTGCAAGAGGACGAGAACTACAATAAAATAGTATTATTTTAGCCTTTATTCCTTACCCTAATATTAAAGATGGCCATAAATTAAAGCAATAAGTAAACTTAAGAAAGCAAAAGACCACTGAATTTTCTCTTATGAACACAGCCAGATAAGACACGGATCTACAATTTCTTAAAAGGGGGCCGACCAAACAATAGAAGAGAACAGCAATGCTTCACCGCGCGGGTAGTGCACAAAGAGAAAAATCAGCTTTTCTAGCTTTCCAGCGCTCTGTGTTACCGTATATGAAATTAATTATTTACCACTGACAGTTTCAACACCACGAACGAACCCTGAAGGCCCCCCACCCTTTCTCCGATAACCCATAAAACCCAAGTTCACTCCCTATCGGAAGTGGTTTGGGAAATTCCAGGACGGTTTACAAAATTTGTTCTTTGCTGCGATTTCCCCACAGAAATACCAAAATTTTACTTGGTTATTGCAAAAATCTCCATGCATGGACTAGGGGTAATTTCTCTTTTTCTGAAAATAAACCCTGCGTTTGATTTCTTCAAACTTAGACCGAGTTACCCTCAAGTAGTATTTCAGGTACCAAGAGTTATGCAAGAGGAGCACGTGTTAAATGCTGAGTGCTTAAATTAAACGATATTCTGATATGATGTTGTAGTACATGATTTGTCATTATAACAAGTTAATCAGCTTGTAGGGTTCTGAAAATTGCTCCAGGTCTGAAGCAAAAGCTTGATTACTAGGGCCCTGGACAGGCTGGACGCCAATACCTTATTTCGACCCCCGTCTAGTATAAGCTTTTGGATACAAGTAACATTACACCATGCCCAGACCTGAAGGTGAATTCTCCAAACATTTGATCATTGAATGCTTACTACAGGTTCACAAGCGCAATCTCATGGACGTTGTGTTTAACATTTCGGGCTGGATCCGGGCTATTTTCAAACTAGCCTTGGAGCACGATATTGCACGTACACGTAGTGTACGTAACGATATTTTCAGCAAAAGTTTCTCGTCCCCATCCAACCTGAGGTTTACGGTCGTGAGAGAGAAAATAGTCGGTCTCGTACCCGGTCTCTGCCAGAGTCCCCCAGTCATGTCGGTCAAGTCCGAATCCCGAGCGCCGAAACCGAGTCACGACAATCGGGACTCGAGAATGGTCACGAGACGGAGACCGGTCTCGAGTCATCCAGCCCTGCTCCCTAGTGGCAAATACCCTCGTTCTGTACCGATGCATCGGAACGGGTCTTGGGGAAATCAGTCTATGCAGTAAAGTATACGTAGTACACTACAACAATTACCTCTTCACATTCGTGACGTGGCGTCGAGGTCCTCAGTTCTCTTAGTGCAGTCCCAATACGGACAGTTTTCCTTGTGGGGCTTTTTGGGACTCTATAACCTAGAAACGTTCCATTTCCTAGAAAATATTGCAATATTTTTTTTTTTATCGGAAAGAAATTAACTCTTTCCTACTTTAGCTATTGCTTAACTTTGACTTACAAATAAAAAGGCATTTACATGACCGTACGAAGGATTTTTTCCATCGGAGGAGGGTGGAATCAAGTGAATTCAGCTTTAAATACCCACCAGCCGTAATGATGGCGGAGGAGTGCGAAGTGATCCCCCAATGGCTTGGGGTTCAGGGACTTACCTTAGAGCTCTTGTGGGTGTTTAGGGACAAATGCCTTTCTGGGTCCAGGGGCGCAGTCCCCGGAAGCTCTGCAGTATTCACGAAATTGGGGACATTAGTATAATGCATTTTAGCTTCTTCAAATGACATTAGATGGGCACTTAAAAGACCACAAACATCACGATATGACTTTTCATTTATAGTCTTACTCCCGTATGAATTACAGCTAATCCGTAATTGATGATGCAGAGGGCTTTAGAAGGGAGGGAAAATGGATTATTTGGAGGGGTTCCCGAGGCTTTCAAACAATGATCTTAACGAAATTGTGGAACAGACTGGAAGAAAGAATCGGATAATCAGTAGTAAGAATGAGTGCCTGCGAAAGGCACCAAAACGAATAGTATTATTTTGGCATTTCTAGTGATATGACTAAAACAAAAATATAAGAAAAATATCCTCAAGGAAGAGGCAATACCCCCCCCCCCCCTCCGCTACACGCCTGTCCAAAATTTCCAGATACTTTCTGTGCCTTACAAGTTGCTTCTAAACAATCTTTCAAAACAAAACACTTATCACCCCAAGTACACTTTTTGTTGGGGTAAACCAAAATTCTCAATTGAATACTGCTCTGTGATTTACATGAAATTCGAAAGATGCAGAGTAGCTCACATTTCAAAACATGCGCAGCGAGAATTTAGATTACACATTAAGACCTCGTATACTCACTTTACCTTAAAAGTCTGTGCCTGTAAATTATACCTTTTTTTAAAGGGGGTGATACGTAGGTCTTCAGGTCAACGTAATACCTAACCCCTCCTTGATCCAAATCGTTTTCAACTAACATATGTTTATAAGTCTAAAGACAAACTCCATGCAAATAATATTGGTAAGATCTTGTTAGAGCAGACTTTTACAATGATCAAAAGAGTGCATGTTGTGCATTCAGAGGTCATTTCCGGGGTAAGTTGTTACCTATGATTCCAACATTCTCAGAGCCACACAAATCTTGTACTGTTTCTACAGTCAATGCGCATATTGGTATCCATATAAACATTAAAGATTACAAAAATGACACGCGTTTTGCTCCCAGCTTTAAATGAAGCCAAATTGCCCCAAATGGGTAAAAATGGGTTGTCAGGTATGACTTTTGCTCTTACTTAAATTGTTGCACCAGCATTGTCCCAAAATTTTAACACTGTTTCGGAGGGAAAACGCAACAAAATGAAAAAGATGACGTCTGACCTTTATTATCTCAGTGCGCCAGCGAGATCCCACCACGTTTTCACTAAGTACTTCAGTAAAAGGGCTTTGGGATCTTTCAAGTGAAGTTGTTTTTCAATGGGATGTTGTTGGTGCAAGTTACGAGGTGTTGAAAAAATGAGGGCGCTATTCGTCAAGGGTTCAGGTCAGCATAACATGACGCACCAAAGAGATCCCAACCATAATTTTTCACTTTTGCTGTGCACCCACCAGATGATTTACAGAATGTTTTCCTTTAATTGAGATGTGCTTGGCGTGAAATTTCTACATATGGGAATTTTGCCAATCGTTTCAAGGATTTATTTTACATTGAATTCCACGATTTATTTACAACAATGAGAGTGCAATGAAGCTAGAATTTCTGCCTTGTTATGTTTCACTGTATTTTGTCAAAGTTGATCCCAAGATCTATGTATCACCACTTGATACAGTCTTACAGACACAGACTGGTAGGCAATAAAGTAGGTTTTATATGCAAAGGGAGGAGTTTAAAGGGAAAATGCAGTCCCCTAATCTGAATTTAGTGTGCCCCGCCATCCCAATTCAGAAATGGCTCCATGATCAATCGTGTGACAATATTTTTGTTGCTTGCTTTTTCAATTCATGAAAAACAAAGCCTTGCTTTACTTTCAACATTCCATGTTTTGACTTAGACATAATGGCAATACATGTGAGTGAAGTAAGAAGAGATCTGTAAGAAAAATTAGAAAATTAAAAAAAAAAAAAAAAAAAAAAAAACATGGGGCTAATGCTTTCTCTAGTTAAGAGAGTTTTGGGAGGGGCTAGGAGCAATTTATTTGGAATATTGGAACTTTCTGGGATGAGAAAATTTGTCATTTAAGGAATTGACAAAGATCCATATCATAAAAATTTGATTTAAAAAATTTCGGGGGGGGGGGCATTTATCAGCTGACCACTTCCTCCAATGTCTTTTAACTGTGTTTCAATCATAGAGTAGGATATAGGAACTAGAGTTCGCACTCCTAATACCGCGTACGTAAATCCGCTGTGATTGCATGGGGACAACTGATCTACATGTTAATCAGTCATGGAGATCCGTCCGCCATTATAGGTGGAGACAAGAAGCTATGCTGTGTGTCAGCATGTGTGTACAAACTGTATGGCGGACCAGTCCCCATGCGATCACAGCTGTTTCTGGGAGTGAGCACTCTAGTTCCTATATATATCCTACTCTACGGTTTGAATTTACATCACACTAAAATACAAACTTCTCAGTCTATACTTTAAAGTAAAACCACGGGGCATGTACAGGATGAAAGATAAATTAAGCTTTCAGTGTATCTAAGTTTCATCTTAAATCCATATCAAAAAAATTCCATTTTCATTTAAAAAAACCAAAACCGAGTCCTGTTAATGGCAATTTTCACCAAACCTGTTAAACTGCGGCCTTCCATTCAAACACACAGTGATATCTTTGCTTCTAAATGTCGTATCGACTTGGGGCAAGGTAGATCTATCAGAGCAACTTTTTTTGTCTTTCCGCCAGAATGTTTCATTTCTGATTGGTTAAGCCGAACTCTCGGCGGATTTTAGCTGAGCATAAACTACAACCGGTTGAAGTGCCAGAACGTCTTTTGATATTCTTTTTTTTTCCCCGCGGGGCGTGAAAGAACTGTTGTTTAGTTTTGAATGGACACCTATAAGCAGGTTCTTGAATCAGAGCTTAATTTCAGTTTTTTCTGCATCCATGTGAAGAAATAATGCCAGCAACATGTCTTTAAGGTAAACAGATCAGAGATTTAAACTTTTCAGGTTTTCAACAACAAATGAAAGAAAAAAATACCGTTTAAAGCTGTCCCTTCACGGTAGTACCGTTTACCGGCCGGGGAGGCTAAGTGGTTATTTTCCCGAAAATAAGAATGTTGGTCGAATAACTACGTACGATTATGAAATTATGATTAATTTGTAAACGGTTACTTTATATTAGCACTGGAAAGTACAGAATACAGTCAAACAAGCTGTAACTACCTGTAGAATGGCTAAATGTATTTTACTCAAATTTTGTCTCCTCAAAAAAAAAAAAAAAAAAAAAAGGACGAGTCTGCATAACTTCAACAGCACTTCAAATAGAGCTGAGGTTTTCAAGAAACAGTTCATGAAGAATAAAGCCACTGCACGAAGGAAACCGACTAAAAGTCTCGTTGGGCATTTGCGTTGCATTATGGGTAACTGCCCCTGCTCCCCCTGCCCCTGCTCCTCCACCCCGCAGCCGCTGCACACGGTCATGGACATTTATAAGAGTTGATCAAACCTTAAACCACTCATTATACAATATGAGTATGTACATGAACTATATCTTGTATGTACAGTAAATGTCACAGTTATTTTGTCAAACAGTGCTTGATTATGAAATGTCGTGATGTAAGCGTGGGTCCAATACGTGAAGGGGATAAGAGGTCACCCTACATTATTTTGAAACATCAGCTGAAGCTTTCAAATCTCCTCTTATTTTAGTTTGAAATTCTTAAATTAGGGAATAAAGCCAGTGGTGCCCATGTCTCTATATCAGATTCGAAGAGGCTATGACGTCACGCATATGGGCTGAGAGACCCTCTGCCTATATGCATGACGTCATAGCCTGTTCGAATCTGATATAAAGACATGGGTACCATTACTTTATTCCCATTCATAAATACTGGAGAAGCTAATTGGCGAAAAAGCTTTCTTTTTTAAGAATTTTTCATTGATCATGAATTATTCTTCCAAGCTACCTAAAGTTTTGCAGGTGTCGCGACACGATATTAACTCTGACATCGAGTATGAGCCGCCTGCTGGCTAGGTGCAGTGTACGACCTATACATATAGCAGTATACGTGCGGCGTACGCATATCATATCTGCATACTAGCTTTGTTAACACTGAGGCTGTCATATTTATTCAAGAAAATTTGTTGTCTCTTTTCTAATTAGCATTTTTTTGGATTATGTCGAACAAGCTCATATTTAAAATGAGTATTTCTGTTCAATTTACTTTGACGAATTGGTAGTATAAAGACGTTGGAAGTTCGACTGAAATTACATTTACAGTACAAAACATCCCAGCCTGGGGATCTGTAGTTTTGGTACTGTTGCTCATGGTGACGTTCGACCTTAAACGCTGGACTTTACTACGTTGTTGAAAAGAATTAGGATACGTTAGGCCTAGCCTAACTAGCGTTACGTTGTTTTCAAACGTTTAATCAGTAACGTTACAGTTTGAAGACTAATGCACTTGATCTGAGATTGGCATTTCATTTGCAAGCAATCGGACATTTCTCACTTTTGCGATACGGAGGAGTCTCCAATGTTAACAGAAATGAAATTAAATTTGATGTGCATCTGTGCCCTGACAATATTGAATAGCCTAATGTTACTGTCTTCCGATCGAAACCGGAGTGACTTAGGCCCTAACGTTAGATTAGAACAGTTATGGGCCACAACATTAGGTTGAAAGTCACACCTGGAATCCTCTGGATGTTTTTTGGTGCTTCCTCTAAATTTTAGTACACAGAATATATGGTCAACGTTATCCTTTTGGAACTGAAAGATGACTTTTTTGAGGTCAGTGTGAGTCCTTAGTTCTCTTCTTTGCCTAATTCTCTGTAGGCCTAGCCTAAGTGTAGGAGGGCTTTTGGGGTGTGCATGCCAAGTGTCTTTGATGACAACAATAGATCGCCTTCACCAATGATTGGTAATAGGCCTCAAAATCAGGATCATTATTAGGCCTACTGTCTGTAATCTCCTCCTGGATGACATCATATTATCATGATCACTTCGATCAAAACTGAGACCTAAATTTGGCAAATCACTTGTTTTTTTTTTTTTTTTTTCGTCTGCCTCAGAGAAAGGTCTTCTAGAGTTTAGAAGTGGTGCATAATGTCTTTTTATCAACAATGTACCAAAACAAGCAGACGATGTTTTGACACACTTTACTACGTTAGACTGGGAGCCTACTCACGGTGATATTCCCCTGCAGTAGTTTTCTCTTGAAAAGCCTGGAATGGTGCCTGTAGGAGCTGATTATTTGCCTAAACATGCATTCATCATTAGTCAACTGTCAATCTAAGCATATTTAGTTCAATGATAACAGTGACAGGAACAAAAAAATGCAATCTTGGTAGCATTGTACCTAGTTTCGTTCGTCTATAAATAGTCCAATGGCTAGTACATGCATGCTGTGTCTACAGTCCGAACATGTTGATCGCACACTTGCTCTCCATACACCCTATGTCTCTACACTGGATTAGAACATGGGTTACTTACCAGTCAGAGGCCAGCATTCTCAAAAAGTATTTATGAAATTGATGTTTCAAATATAAACAGTAAATATTTAAGGTAAATAAATTATTCTGCATGAATCTGAAAATAAGATAACAAAAAGATACCACAGGATTAAAAAGAGCCAGTCATGAAGTAGGTTGCCTGGGTGCACTAATTCAAATTGGGAAACTGCATATTTCCTTTAAATAAAGAATCCATTATAAGATATACGGTACAGTAAACACCAACATGTGTTTCCGTTTGAAGATGAACACGCAGTAAAGAAACTAGTGTAGTCGAGTACGGGTACTACAACACTGCTTACGTCATGGTTGACAAACCTGTGCCATGACAAGCAGGTCCTTATCCAGGGGGTTCAGGGGGTTCGTCAGAACCCCCCAGCACGACTTGGAGGCCCGAAAAAGGTCCTCACTTCGTCGGGGACACAAAATAGGCCTCTATAAGGGTCAAAAGCAAAAAAAAAAAAAAGGGGGTCTTCAGTTTTTCGACATACCAAATACCAGCTGAGAAGGGCAATATACCGCCCAGCGCGCCGAAATTTTTTTGTTCCGCTTAGCGTAAAATCGAACCTCCCACTGAAAAAGCTGCATACGGGCCTGACAAGTATGTTTGCGTGTTAAGTATACTGCGCGTATCAAACGCTGGGCCCCCTGTGCGCAGGAATAGACGGATAAGCATATGCTTGGACACTGTAACTACAGCACAGCGTGTTATTTCAGATTATTTTGAATCAGGCCGCTCGTGTTTTGCCAACGTCGATGACTTCAATAACTTGCTGTTAATCATATATGGCCGTACGATATAATTGTAAAGAAGTGCAGACTGGTAGTTTAGGCAAAAGCCTACTACTTTGTCGGGATGGAATTCTCAATACATTTGCCATGTGAAAGTGATGACATGATTTTGACATAAATGTACGTTTGCTGGAAAGCCTAGCTATATCATCTCGCTCTTGATTCGTTTCGTTTTATTCACTTTACCGTGCATATAACAACAGTGTACAGGTGTAGGTAAGGATAGAGTGAAAATGGCCAAGGCTATATAATCAAAACTACAGTATAAAGTGTTTCCAGAAAGAGTGTACAGTTCAAAATATGTCAGAAATTTGGTACTTAAAAAAAGCTAGAAAAATATATAGCTGCCCTGTCAGCCTGTTGCTCTTTTGACAATTTTGAGTCTTGTTTCTGCATGGCCTACGCGTTGAGCCCACGTGCAAGTAAGTAGGTCACAGGTGGTGAGGATTAAAGGATATCGACGGAGAGCGTCGTTCCCACTATGTTCTCCACAAAAGTACTGCCACAAGTTTTCTATGAAAGCTTTTTCACATGTGACAATTCTCCATGAAAATAGTTCAAGAAGTTCTCCTTCCAGCCATTCTGTACATTTGACAAAGAAGCTTAATATGATTCATTTGACAGAAGCATTTATTACCACAAAAAGCAGTGCACACTCAATGATATTGCGTAATACCTGCCTGCAGACATGAAATCAAAACAGTCGGCCAGCCACCTCCTAAAACTAGTACTACCATCGAAGGCGCGGATCCAGACATTTCGAAAAGGGGGGGGGGGTGAGACCCCCCTTGAATATTCTCCTAGATTAATGTTATGCTAATTTTTGTGTATTTGCTATTATTGATGTGGCGAGAAAAAGGGGGCTGAGCCCGGGAAAGCCCCACCCCCCTTGGATCCGCGCCTGTAGCAAGTTGTCTTCGACTTACGTCTACCATTTATCGCTCGACGAATAAAACCACACAGTGATTGCCTATAAAAAAGAGCAATGCAGTTAGTAGTCATTTCCGACCGCAAGTTATATACCATTTGATAGCCCTGTAATACATTAGCACAATTTGCCTGCTCGGTGGACGTGTATTATCTCTTCACTTACATTTGCTCCACTCCTTAGAATACTTACGTCCAACCCCAAAAGGCACATTCGAAACCCGCTGTGAAGGTTATAGTACAAGTACGTCATTGGCTTTTATAACAGGAAACGACGTGAGGAGCCAGTGTTGACTACTTATCAGTTCTGACAGAGGTAGCCATTTCCGACTTGGCATTCCACGGTCACCCTCAAGTTTTTGCAAGGTCGACATTAGCGGCCCCTACGTTTTCCCTTTCGAAAAACCAGAAAAGTCCACCAGACAGAGAAAAAATTAGAAGATTAAAGAAAGAGGAAATTAAATAAGAATTAAGAAATAAAAGAAAAGGCCTACAGCGCTCAAATATACTATGTGAGATAGGCGAAAATGGAAAAGGCATTGAGAGCAACGCAATTAGAGAACCTAAAGTTTTCAAAGTCTCGGCTATCAATAAAGCCCTTAAATATTTTTTAATCTGTACTAAAACGGGGTCTAATGAGTTGAAAAATGTGCATCTGATATTCTTTAAGATTTTTACACCCCTATGATACTTTGATAGCTTTATTACATTTACATGCTGAAACTCGATCGGAAATGCAATAATGTAAACTATAGACCTTGAGTCAATAGTTCGACTTCTCAATGGATCTGTCCTTTGGGAAACAACTTATAACATCAATAGATTTACAGAGAATCAGTTTTCAGTAGCCACCATTCAATCATCGTCTACAATATTCTTGCACTATGTTCTAAATATTTACACGGTAAATGGACTAAATCATTACCTGCATGGAGAAAATCTCTTTGATTCCTTTTTCGAGTCAAAACTGTGCAGCTGCTTCTAAAATCTTATTAATGCAAAATGATTTTATGTTTTCTCCTATACGGTTAACAGATTGTTCCTTATAATATTTATTACAGTAAGTTCCCAAGTATGTGTACATCCGGCACTGTTACCCATTATGGGCTAGTTGCGTGATGATTTGTTCAGAAGTAGTTTGGGTCATATGTTGCACGCACGCCAAGTGGTTCCTCACGTGTGGTGCACCACCATTAATTCCTGTCATTGAGCTACACACTAAGCTGGACTTGCTTTAGCCTCTCATCTCTTGTCAGACTTTTCAACCCCAACATAGTACACATCACATTACAGTTCAAGAGTAGGTTGTTGCTGGTGCATTAAAATTGCCTAATTACCATGACCATTGAATTTTTTAGATGTAGAAGCCTGCATATTCAACTTGTGATCCATCCCTCCGCAAAACACAACAACTGGATAGAAGGTGGCTTCTTTATTAAAGCCTCGAAATCTTAAACAACAAAAGCAATGTTGACCACTTTGCATAATACATTTTTCAATTCAAGCACTACATCATGCATAGCACAAGGATCTACTGCTTTTTCAGAGTAGGTTGAATAGTGCATTAAAACAAAATATTAGGAAACTTATGCAGAGGATTCACCTTTTGGCCAAATTGTAATTTTCTAAAATGGTGGTGCGCCACCGACCGATAGATCAGTTGATTTCACGTGTGCATTTGTAGTCAAAAACATGGCGTTTATGGAATGCAAAAAGGACAACGAAATATATGGTAATGGTTTCGTTGCATACATACAATATACGACACCTAACACATCTTTACCTCATCGTTCCCTGAGGAGGATGAGGTATTAAAGTCTGTACACCAGTTGAGCTATAAAAGGCAATGCCAGATGAAATAGCAACCGTTGCCATGGTAACGGTTAATGTTCCCAAGTTACCAGTCCCAGGGTCTAACCCAAGTAATGGACTTCCGGTCACCCCACCTGATTCTGTACGTACAGATGCGGTGCATGAATTTCGAGTAAAATAAATTTCTGTTGTTAATTAATTGTCGTCCTAAACTGCAAAACTATCTGTACCTTTCCATACCCGGGCAAAAGCAGCCAAGTCCCTGGGTGTACAAACACAATCAATTGCAACAAATCGATTAGTAAGGTTAACGACACAATTAACAAGGCATTATATCTTGAAAGGGAATTTTAAATGATGCAATTTTACTCCTATGACTGTAACAACACAGATTTCGTACCTTTACTGTTTATGCAGTCTTAAACAGAATCATAAAATTTACTAAAAGCATAACTAAGTCTGGTAACAATATTCTTTGTCACACAAAGGTTTGCAAGGAAATACATGCATTATGATACAGGCATTGAAAAAGCACAAAAATGGAACGTAGCAGGAGTAGCAAAGAAAATGATAGTATTCCACAAAGACAGGTATCTGGCTTGGAAGTTTTTAACGCTTAGTTTGTGTGACAGTTGGAAATAAGACTTATGAAATCATAATTCGTAAAATGTGCAAATCTTAGTATATCAGTGTCTAACCATACGGATGTTTGCTATATGTCAATAAAGATTACAGGGATACAGAACTCGAACTTCACAAAACTTAGTGCTTGTGCAAGTTCTTAATGGGAAGAGATTAAATTATATGCAGACGGCATATTCCTAGTTGCAAGCATATTAAGGAACAGCGTGTACGTGGCCTACGGTTTGTGTAGGACCAGGGAGTTGTTATTTGGAAGGAAATACATCGCTTTGAAGTGAAGTTTACACCGCCAAGGTCACACAGTAATCTGTCTCTTGTATCCTTCTTGGCATTTCTATAAGACTTACACTGGATTACGTAATTCAAACAAAGGGGATTTGTCGTCTGCTACATCAACAGTAAAACTGGGGGTTTGTCGCTACTGCCATAGCATTGCCAGTCGCTGGAAAATTAGAAATTATTACATCTTTGGACGCTCTTGGACGCGGATCAGAGTATACCAGTAAGGGTTTATGTAAAAATCTGAATCTGATTGTATACCCGGTTATTTCAGGAAGCTTCCGGAAACTTTCCAAATTGTTGCGACAAAATTTAGACTTCTGCCTCTGCAGCTCATTTGCATGACGTTATTTCTTTAGGAAGGGGCAGACCTCATTGGTTTATTTCAATGAAACAGTCGTTTCGAGTTTTGTAGCACCTGCCCCTAAATTGGTGGCGGCGTAAACCTACTCATCAAAGCATTGTCCAGAGTAAGCCAATTGTGATAGGATTACTAGACCTGAATGATGTTGCTAACATATCGATGTCACATTGAAGCGAACGAATAAAAGAAAGAATTCCCCATCAACGGAATAAGTAGCTCATCATTAATAATCTCCTCGGTATTTAGTGGATCGTAGGGTATTAGCATAAATTAAACTTTCCGTTAAACCTCCTTCCGAATAACAACTCCCTGGTAGGACTGGCTCTTTGGACAAAAGAAAATCTTAGCAACTATTAACGGTACTTGTTTTTTCTTTACTTTTTTTTTTCTTCTCATTTTGATTCTTTTACATATTAGTCCTTACATGAGATTTGTTGCATGCCACACGTATCTAGTTTGCCTAGGCCACGAAGAAAAAAGAATATAACGGTCTCATAACCTTAAACCGTTTCCGATGAAATTCAAGTCTAAATGTTCTCAGCATTGGCTGTATGGTCCTTGTGTACTCAGTCTGAGTGCGACAATCTTATTTAAACAATTCAAGGGGTCAATGAGAACTGTGAGGGAGACAATCGACATCGCATGCATCATCACGGGCTAATGACAGTGAAGCCAAAAGATAGAGCAGGGAGTTGTTATCCAATAACAACTCCCTGGATAGAGCAGCAAACTCAGTCTTACCCCTTACTGCTATGTGGATCATTGTTCGATCAATCGATGGACACCGAAATTCAAGGCAACTGACAACAACATTCAGTAGTTTGTCCTATATGCCAAGATCGAGGGTTATATTGGACGGTAATTTAATGAAGCTTAATGAACTCTATCTTTCTATGCTAAACGTCACTTTTATATACTTGTGAAAAGTTTCCTGTCTGTCCTGTAACTGTAAGAAATAATAAAACCTGTTGGACCTTCATCATGCAATCTTTCAAAATTAATATTTTTATATTTTGAAACATAAACATTGTGAAAGCAAAAATATCATATTGGAGAAAAGGTGGCACCAGGCGGGGGGGGGGGGGGCGCATGCCCTCACACGTCGGGAAAGACAGGCTCCCCGTCCCGGGAATTTCCAGTTTCGTCGGGTAGCCTTGATCAGGCTATAATAAAGCACGTGATCCCGACAATCGCTCCCATGTGTTACATGATTTTGCGCTCAAAGAAGGTAGTGCCATCAATAAGCACTCAAAATTTTCCTATAAAAAACCAAAATTTCTGCAGTAAACCCCACAATTTCCCCCAACAAAAAAATCCCGTTACCAAATTTTTCAGACGGACCTTAAATTGTCGGCAATCCGTCACCTTTGTTGGAGCTTCTGGTAACTGGCTCTTCCGTTGGGAAGTTTCCCCTTCCCCCGAAGGACACATTTTGGTGTCACCTTGATTGGAGAAGACAGCAACGGCGTATTGCGCTGACAATATCAATATATCTATTCATTTTTACACCTATTTCACTTCTAACATTGGCTTTACACTGTAAAAACGTTTGGGTCAATTTGACCCAAAAGTGGGTCAGGAGGGAACCAACCTAAATTATTGGATCAAATAATGATCCAAATAAGACTTCCCTCGACCCAAATTGGGTCAAAATTTGACCCAAAATGTTGGTTCAGTTCCCTCGGGACCCAAGTGTTTTTAGAGTGTAGTTGGTTAAGGTTTATTTTGTTTTGTTTTGTTTTGTTTTTTGTTTTTTTTTTCCTTTATCATTTCATTCATTCAAATTACTGAGTGCAACTTGCTTTTAGATGACGGTCCATCCACCAACTAGAACAATATTTTACGTCCATGTACGTAAAGGGCACATTATGTTAAAATAATGTTTTGAAGATGATGAAGCACATTGTTTTTCTCCTTCCTTTTCGTTTCCTCATTCAATACTTAAGTATATTTCCTTGTTTTTCTTGATTTCGGGGACCAACAACCATTTTCTGGCACACTACATCTATTTTCCAGCGTGAAATCAGCCGTTACTCTTTGCACGTGGAACAATTGTAACTCTGCTTACGGTCCATAGAATGTAAGAGCACGAAGAGCTTAATACCTACAAGGCCAATGTAATGCCTCACTTCCACAAAGGGAGAACGCCTTTAGGAGAATTACCGTAATTGGCAAAAACTGATCTTATCGTATTATCGAAGAATCCTTCAAAGTGGATTCATTTGCTACTAGGCCACCGGCTGAAACTTGTATCTTGTTGTTTCGTTCCGACATTAGGGGTCTAAATGTCTTCCACATTTTTAGAATGGAGAACCTAAATTTAACAACATACCAAAAGTTCTCCACGTAATTTGCTGTCAATTTTGAGGAATTATCGAAAGAAAAGGGTACTCATTTCTTTAAAACCCTGGCGTGAGTGAACCGTTGACGTTTCACAACAAGCTTGAAATGATTCCGCTTTCTATCATGTGATCGTATTTCACCAATCATATGCCAGCAAGGTTCACGATCAAAACAATCATGGCCGCCTCCATGTCGCCGATTGAGGAAGAGAAAATACGGACTAGATGTCTTTTTTTACGTAGAATATGTACGCAACGACGGATTAAAAGTGATTTCGAAGTAGCGTTGGCTAAAAGGTTGTGTCATTTTCGACAGAATGTCTAGATCCAAATGCTCGAAAGAAGAAAATGACTCTCACAATCCAACGTTGACTGGACTTGTCGTTAGGCTACATAGGCAGTGTACGTGACAAACAGCTTCGTAACTTCGTCATAACATGAACACTGCGTGTGGGACATAAAAGCAGGATAGAAGATGCAAGTATTTTTTACAATAAATTAGACAGGCCGTGTGAAATAGGCCTAGCTTTTGGGGATGATGTATTTTAATCGTAAAAATCTGGTAAACACTAACGTTGACCTTAATTTCGTGGAATCAGTTCGCGCACATAGTCAACTGCGCAAAGATCCCGTGTGAAAGCATGTTCGACCGTGTTTATAGTTCGAACACCTCGTAACCAACAAATGACCAATTATTCACCACTAAGAGTAAAGTAAGAGCCGATTGGCCACAAAATATGGAGAAATAAATTTCTTATGATGCAATTAACTCATATTAGAGCAAGTACTTCAATATTTACCTGAAGTATACCTACCACTCTTTTTCCCAATCCTGCTTTTCCATGTATGCTTCTTCATTATTCTTCAAGAAGTACTAATGTTGTATTGTTTACTCATAGACTTTAAACTCATAGTTAGCTCCAGTTTGTCATGTTTTATGGGGTTTGTTTGGACTAGCAGTAGCTTTGGGGGTGCATGCATACTGTATAAACTAAGCATTTTGGTATACAAAACAAATAAAAGGAAGATTATGGCGTTTTCATATAGTACGGACTTCATTTAACGTTTGCGACATGGAAGCATGTATACACCCAAATAGAATAGCCTTCGTGTGCTAACTATTACTACAGTAACTGTGCCCTAACTCCAATTTGACAGTGCCACTTTACAGAGAGTTTGTAGCCTCTCTCCCTTCCCCTTCCATATCCCAAAGTAGAACACATTGAATTAATATTTACTGGAAAACTTTTTTCGAACAGCCAAACAAATGAATATTATCCTAAGTGGACTTTGTTTACCCTGCCTTAGCTAAATTTAAGTTGAGATGTGTGGAGGGATGTGAGTAAAGCAAACTTCCTTTTAAACACACCGTGAGATCATGTGAAGATTTTCTCAAGCTTTGACTAAATATTTTTTCAATTTTCTCTCATAGGTCTAGAACAATGGACTCTTTTGTGAAACACAAAGGGGAGGACTTATATTTGAATATTTATGTAGCACTTTATCAAGAAGTTCTACAGTGCTTGACACAACTATTACTGTACCTCTGGTCAGCGATTATAAGTCCAAGAGACAGTTCCCAGAGACAGCTGCAGCTAGAGTAGGTACGGTCCAAGATGACAGGTTACCTGCAGGGTACCCAGTACTACAGTAACTCGTGGGTAGAGAGAGAGACAATTGGGATTAACCATCTTGCATAAGGATATAAGGTAATGGATAAAGCAGGACTCGTACTAGCAGCCCTTGGATCGAAAGTCTGATGGCTAAGCCAAAGTTCACCATGCTCCCAATGCTTTCTGTGTCTGTGTTACATTGGACGATTGTTGGATAACAAGGAAATTCTTCACATGTCAAAAGTGACTCAACTTGCATTTTGCAGGCCTGCCTTCATGGATCTTTATACAAACATCACAATTTTGCAACTTAAAAGTTACTATCAAGACTAAGTATTTTGTACAAAATGACTGTTTTTCCTGTTTTTCATTTTTGTAATTGTACTCTCCTTATTATTGCATTATGGTAGAAACTTGCTTTAATTATTATAGTCATGGCAGTACTGTATATTCATGATTTAGCACAATTTTCTTTAGGTTGAGTCATGAAAGTTGAATAGGGACACTGAACCATCAATTAAAAATGTGCTATTTTCCTGCCCTTTCTGCTGAGAAGAGATTGAAAGTATTTGTGAAGAGTAAAAACTTAACTTTTTAGGGCACAGTGGCAAGAGAGAGAACCTACAGTTGTCTCAGTCAAGCTGTAGTGGCTGCAGGCGCGCTTTGTTGCTGTACACATTACAACAGAAGGGTTAGGTTTATCATTCATTCATTCATTCATTCATGCATCCATCCATCCATCCATCCATCCATCCATCCGTCCGTTCGTTCGTTCGTTCGTTCGTTCATTTCATTTCATTCATTCATTATTTATTTATTGCAGTGTGTGTTGCCTAAGCTGATAGCTAGAACATCAGTGAAAACTTCAGTCATTATCAACTAAATTTTAGGACCATATTTTAAGACTGCTTTGAAAGTCAATTGACTGTAGTATTGTTTTGTAATGGTGTTTTTGTAATGGTATGATATACCCCTGTACAGTGATCCTGAACCCCATAAAATGGAGTAAAAGGTCAAAAGAAAATTTCAATATATTGGTACTTCTTGTTATTGCGTAGGCATTCTTGTAGGGGCTTGAGGTGGGGTCCAACATTTGTCTCTGCATTTATCCAAGGCATTGTCCACTGGTTCACTCAAGTTGATACAGGGAGTAGAAATAATTGGGCAGATAGAATTTACATTAGATGGCTGAATTTTCCAAAAGTTTCCAATGATGACATCACAGTTTTTCCTTTAGCTGTGAAACATTGTACTTGATTTTCCCCTGTGTATAACCTAGTTTCTATGTGACACTATGAATTTCATGACGGTGTAACATAAGGTGTATCACTTGAAGAGTTATTGCAATGTATAACGTACCGAAAGTATCGCTCTATACAAATTTCAGACTTGGTGGACGACATTAGGAATAAAGCCGAGTTGATGGTTACGGATCGTCCATTAAGTGATTTGGTTGACATTTACAATAGTCAGTTAACACGCCTAATGGATATTCATGCACCACTAATCACAAAGTATGTAACATTGCGCCCTAACGCACCTTGGTATTCTGATAGATTGAGAGATGCGAAACATAAGCGCCGTAAGGCTGAAAGAGTCTGGAGAAAATCAAAACTTACTGTTCATTTTCTGATATACAAACAATTGTGTCGTGATGTAAATAAATTACTTGTTAAAGAAAAGCAAAACTATTACTCAACTAAGATTACTGAATGCGGTAATGACATGAAGCAACTATTTCAATTGACTCGCCACATTATGGGGGAAAATAGTAGCTTAACTTTGCCCGATCACACTTCGGCCGAAAACCTCGCAAATCAATTCAATGAGTTTTTCATAGATAAAGTTGCTTCCATTCACCAACAGTTTGATAAAAACGTCAGATGGACGGACATAATGGAAGCCGATGTTACCTTTAATGGAGAATGCCTTTCACAATTTGAACCTACCAATGAGACTGAGATACGGGAATTAATTCTTCGTGCACCAAATAAATCGTGTTCCATGGATCCTTTGCCAACATGGATATTGAAGAGGTGTGTCGATGTTTTGCTCCCTATTATTACAGCCATTGTTAATAAATCCCTTGCCGAGTCTCTCGTTCCGCCACCATTCAAACATTCGAGCGTAACTCCACTCTTGAAAAAAACTGGACTGGACAAAAACTCTCTTAAAAATTACCGACCTGTATCCCAATTACCATTTGTGTCGAAACTAGTTGAAAGAGTTGTAGCAAACAGATTAAGTCACCACCTATCTGTAAATGCTTTGCATGATATCTATCAGTCTGCTTACAGACAACACCATTCAACAGAGTCCGCTCTATTGAAGGTGCAGAACGATATAGCAGTTTCACTTGATTCGAAGTTTAACGTAGCTCTTATCTTACTTGACTTGTCCGCTGCTTTCGATGTTATTGACCACCAAATCTTGTTTCAACGTCTGGAAAAAACTTTTGGGGTTACACTTAATGCATTAAACTGGTTCAAATCTTATATGACGGGGAGAAAACAATGGGTCAAAATTGGCAAGACTTCGTCGATAGGTAAACAACTTAATAGTGGCGTCCCACAAGGCTCAGTACTTGGCCCCATCATTTATTGTATGTTCACCAAACCATTGTGTGAAATCATTAAGCGGCATCAGGTCAACTATCACTGCTACGCCGATGATACACAGCTCTATTTACAGTTCGATCCCAAAACACCATGGACTGAAACACAAGAAAAGTTGCAGAAATGTGTAAACGATGTTGGGGCGTGGATGAGGAGTAACAAACTTATGTTAAACGATGCTAAAACGGAACTAATTATTTTTTCACCCAAAACTCAATTGAAAGATAATGTAACTCCGCACATAACAGTTGGAACCAACACCATTTATTCTGCATCTACTGTTAAGAACTTAGGAGTTTATTTTGACTCTCATCTTACCATGGAGACCCATGTAAATCATATTGTCAAGTCTTGCTATTTCCATATACGTAACATAGGTAGAAATAAAAATTTTATTACAACTGATGCATGTAAAACACTGGTGCAATCCCTCGTTACTTCTCGCCTCGATTATTGTAATTCTTTATTATTTGGTATATCACAGTCTCTAACAAACCGCCTACAACGCACACAGAATTGTGCAGCTCGCCTTATATCTAGAACTCCTCGTCGCAACCATATATCGCCTGTATTGTATGAATTACATTGGTTACCTGTACGTTTTAGATCACAATTTAAAATTCTTTTACTTACCTTTAAGGCTCTTAACCACTTGACCCCTAGTTACATCACTAATGAGACCATACCTTATATTCCACCTAGATCCTTACGCTCAATGAATAAAAATTTACTTAGTGTGCCTTTAACTCGATCATCAACTTATGAATTAAAACGTTTTGATTATACTGCTGCCACATTATGGAATAACTTACCTCAAGACATATGCAATATTAATTTAGACATAACGCACTTCAAGAAATTACTTAAAACGATGTTTTTTAGAGCTGCCAACACGGATTAATGTATTTTTCTACTTGTTTTTTATCTTGCACATCCTTAATTTTTGAGTTATTTTGTATTTTAGTCATTATTATTCATTTAATTTTCTTACATTTCTATCATATATTTGTCTTTACCATTTAAACTTTTATAACCTTTTATCTACCTTATTTTTTTTTACCTTATTTTTATCTATGTTTGTAAAGCGCCTTAGAGCAATTTTTTATTGAATGGGGCGCTATATAAATTTCGTGTAATAATAATAATAATAATAATAATAATAATAATAATAATAATAATAATAATAATAATAATAATAATAATAATAATAATAATAATAATAATAATAATAATAATAATAATATAATAATAATAATAATAATAATAATAATAATAATAATAATAATAATAATAATAATAATAATAATAATAATAATAATAATAATAATAATAATAATAATAATAATAATAATAATAATAATAATAATAATAATAATAATAATAATAATAATAATAATAATAATAATAATAATAATAATAATAATAATAATAATAATAATAATAATAATAATAATAATAATAATAATAATAATAATAATAATAATAATAATAATAATAATAATAATAATAATAATAATAATAATAATAATAATAATAATAATAATAATAATAATAATAATAATAATAATAATAATAATAATAATAATAATAATAATAATAATAATAATAATAATAATAATAATAATAATAATAATAATAATAATAATAATAATAATAATAATAATAATAATAATAATAATAATAATAATAATAATAATAATAATAATAATAATAATAATAATAATAATAATAATAATAATTGCATCTCAAATAAAATAGAAGAAAAAAACAAAAAGTTATCAAAGTGTTAAAAGGTGTGTTCTTCTGTGTAATGTCAGGGCATTTTATACCCCATTCCATGAAAATGGTATCAGCTTGTGAGCAGCATGCAGAGATGTAACTTCTGTGTTCAAAATGTAATTTTAATAAGATAAGTTTAAAAAGAAAACTCAAAACTCCAAGTCATGCCTCTGCATTTTCAATGAAACTTGTTTACTTCCCAGATTTCGAATATGTGTGAATCTACTAAACCTTTCATTATTCATATAGGAAACATTTACGTGTTTTTTTTTTTTTTTAAGAAAACTGATATTGGTGCAGTACTCAAAATAGCTCCAAACACCAATATTGAGTCTGCTAAAGACGAAGATATTACAATATTTGTTTTTTACTAATTGTTAAGTGGGCATCTGTGTGGGAATTAAAAATTTCTACTGTGTACTACCAGGTCACAAACTATCCATTCAGTGGGGAAACAAGTACATATAGACACATTCAGACATTTGGGAAGAGAAATTTGTATTAAAATCAAAGTTGGTCCTAGAGGTCAAAGTGAATCCCCCCAAAAAAGGGAAATGCAATATTCAGTTTAGCTTTAATAATTTTTGACGCCTTCAAAATTAGATTAAATTTTCTCTGTATTAAACCAAGTCAACTGACTACCCATTCATTGAAAATGACGTCATATAGTTGCTCATGGGAAGAAAAATTGGTACTCAAAGTTGGTCGAAGAGATCAAAATTCTTGCTAAAACGTAGAAATTCCAATTTTTCAGTTATGATTACTCAGAGTACCCTTATATCAGGGAGCTCAAATTTTCCCTGTGTGTTCACAGATCAAGTCACTACTAGTTTAGTGAAGGTGGAGGTTGAGCTTAACATGTGCGACGAGAAATTGGTACTCAAAAGTTTGTCCCAGAGACCAAAATTCTCGCTAAAAACGAAGAAATTGCGATTTTTTGGTTCCGGTTTCTCAGAGTACCCTTACATCAGGGAGCTCAAATTTTCTCTGTATGTTTACAGGTGAAGCCACTACCAGTTTAGTGAAGAAGGAGACTTAGACTTACATGTAGAACGAGAAATTGGTACTCAAAGTTGGTCCCAGAGGCCAAAATTCTCGATAAAAATGAAGAAATTGTGATTTTTCGGTTACCAGTACTCAGAGTACCCTTACATTAGGGATCTCAAATTTTCCCTGTATGTTCACAGGTCATTTCACTATCAATTTAGTGAAGATGGGGACTTGTACTTACATATGGGAGGAGAAATTGGTACTCAAAGTTGGTCCCAGAGGCCAAAATTCTCGCTAAAAACGACGAAATTGCGATTTTTCAGTTACCAGTACTCAGAGTACCCTTACATCAGGCACTTCAAATTTTCCCTGTGTGTTGACAGGTCACGTCACTACCAGTTTAGTGCAGATGGAGACCTATACTCTCATGTGGAGCGAGACATTGGTACTCAAATTTGGTCCCAGAGGCCAAAATTCTCGCTAAAAACGAAGAAATTGCGATTTTTCAGTTACCGTTACTCAGAGTACCCTTACATCAGGGACTTCAAATTTTCCCTGTGTGTTCACAGGTTAAGTCACTACCAGTTTAGTGAAGATGGGGATTTATACTCTCATGTAGAGCGAGACATTGGTACTCAAAGTTGGCCCCAGGGGCCAAAATTGCTGTTTTTGGCACTGAGAGCCACATTCAAGGGGTCATTGCGAAAAACTGACAGGTTATTTTGTAGAGAACTTTTAATATAGTGTGTGAAACAGGTTACTTTAACAATATAATCACTCAAAAAGTAGACCCCGAATGTCGGAACGAAATCCATTTTCTAGGCATTTTCTGAGTTTCAGCCGGTGGCCTATACGTAGTATTGAGGAAGCTACATTGAGTGTATACAAGTAAGTGTTATGAAGCAATTACGCAAGAACATGCATTCTCTGGTCGTGAGACTGTTATGGCAGGGAGTTGTTATTACTCCCTGGTTATAGTAGAGATCAGTGGTCGTGAGCGAACAGCTGTAGGCTACCGTAGAGCAGGGAGTTGTTATTTGGAAATAACAACTCCCTGCGAGAGCTAGTCAGGCTGGAGTGGTATGGTACGTCTTTTTTTAACTTGGTGACACCTCAATAACATTGCATATTCAACATCAGGTTCGTTGTAGGCGTGGTTTAATGCCGTATAATAAGGACCGTTTTTTGAAAAAGGCCTTCAAAAATTTACCGATTTTATGCTGTTTAGGTTACTTCCCGAGATTATCACTATCATTTTGAGCTTTCAAATTGTATTCTTCAACTCTGTAAAGCACTCGTGGCATTTTTAAGAATAAAGAAAGACATAAGAAGAAGCAAAATCTTATGTTTTTCCTTTTTGCAAACTCACGGCATCACTTTAGGCAATAAAACAGGTTTATTCTTGCGCAAGGAAGAGCCTCATACAGTTATGGGAGGAGCTAGAAGATGCATAGTTGGGAGAATTGGAACTGTCTGGGCTCATGAAAATTCCCCTTTAAATCGGCCTATGCAACAAACACCCCCCCCCCCACCACCACCACCACCACCACCATCTCCCTTTTCTTTACAAATGCCAACTTTGGATTGTTAATGATGTTAGATAGAGCTTCTTGGACGTATAAAATTCGGGTTATTGCATGAAACTTTGACATAAATATTGTACTTAAGTTGTCTAAAGAGAAAAAGGCGTATACAGTAACAAGTTATCTTTGTACTGTCGAAGATTGTGCCACGCTGATGCGCGACGAAAAAGAATCACACTTTAAAAACTGCATAAGGTGTTATCTCATTTTTCATTACAAATAGTATCCATTTCGTCTCCTTTCCTTACCATTTCACTAAACAGTTGTTGATTTGTGAATTTTGTTTATCAAAGCATAGTTTACATTCCCTTTTTAATTTTTGATATATTTTTGACCCGTGCATGTACAAAAAGAGCCAGCAAATGTCCCACTTCATCTTCGACGTAGGCTATTTTACAACTGACTATCAAAAGCCCACTGCGGGAACCGTCGCGTTTTCCCGCTGCAGTGTGAACCCTTTGTTTTGCGGGAAACGCCGCGTTTGCCGCGGCGGGATTCGCGCGTTTTTGGTGTGAACGCACCTTTTAGAGGTCAGTTTGAATTAGTCTTTGCTTTGCTTTTGGCTGAACGTTTCCAAGATAAGGTGCTAATCATTCCGCAAAAGGTATATATCGCGATTTGAAAGAGATCTAGTACAGACGGAAGCGGGGTAGTCCGGTGGTGTGAGAGAGACCGTACTCAAAAGGCATAGCCAGGAATTTGTCAAGGGGGAGGAGAGCGAAGCTCATAGACAGACTAAGCTCAGCTCTCCGCACCACCATGAGTTGGCGAGAAGCACAAGAAAATTTTGGCCCCAAATGCCTCCCATATCGGTGGAAAATAGAGGAAACACTAGCAACATTGCAAAAGTAAACATTAAAAATACCAAAAATATGCTCGGGGGCTGCACCCTTTCCCCCGCCTTGGTTACCGTTCGACTTAAATGATGGCAGTTTGCGGAGAATCTTTCCTTGGTAATTCTCATTCCACCAACTTTTCGGTAGACACCACAATACAGTTTTGATTATACGATCATGTACTAAACTACCTGGCCATGTAGATCATTCCGTTCCAATATATGATTGGTCATACAACACTAGCGATGTACGCCTAAGCATTTAAAGTGGACCTAAAGTCTAAAAATTCAAAAATATATATTTTAGAGGTTACAAAATTAATCTTATTGGTCCAACTCCCATTGTCATAGCTTATTCCATTGCTGAGATATTAAATGTTAAAATTTATTCACTTAAATCCAAACAGTTCATTGCGCAATAATTTTTGACATTCTTGTTGTACAACTCACATTAAATGCTTTGTTTTCTTTTAAAATTAAAAATGTTTATATGACCTTGACCGCTTCCTGTTTTCTTGCATGACATGCTGTACAGAGAGGGCTTATATAGTCAAGTCACCCCAAAGCAGTAAGAACGCGATCACATTTTGGCACAAGGTGCGGTGGCTTTCAGAAAAACAAAGAAATACAAAGATTGTAATTTGAGTAGTACAACAATGACATCACAAATTATTGCGCAATCTACCTTTTTAAATCGAGTGAATAAACTTCAACATTTTATATCTCAGCTTAAGAAAGTCCTGTGAAGATGGAAATTGGACCATTGGAATTCAGTTTTCATGCTCTGTAATATATATTTTTGAATTTTCAGACTTTAGGTACACTTTAACCGTCACCGTGTATTACCCATTCTAATGTTTTCCTTCTTTGCCATTTTTCACCGCCCCATTTTAAATGTCTATTTATGGCAATAAAGGCGGTTTACATAAACTTGCGAAAGCGCTCCTCTTCAAGTTAAATTCAACGCAAACCACACCCTTTCACAATATTCAAAATATAAGCCTCTGCTTTTTTGAATTCGTGACAGAGGGTGATCCTCAAAATTTCATTTGTCCTAACTAGAGTTCGTTCTGGGAATTGCTGCCCACAGTGCATACAGCAAGAAACATACATCATGAAATAATGTAAAAGGTGCAGCAGCAGGCACTGAGCCGTGAGGAGTATCAAAAATAAATTTGACACAACACATTTCAAACAGAGTAACTAAAAGATCATTGTATTATAAAAGAACATAATGCAATTAACCGAACTGAGCCTTCAGTTAAAGAGTGTTACAACATAATTACAAAAGTACCTTAAACCAGTGTTGTAGTACCCGTACCCGTACCCGTACTCGTACCCGTACTCGAGTACAAGTTTCCGTACTCGTACCCGTACCCGTACTCGTGACCTGGTACCCGTACCCGTACCCGTACTCATGATTACTTTTTCCTCGGACCCGGACCCGTACCCGTACTCATGACTTGGTACCCGTACCCATACCCGTACTCATGACCTGGTACCCGTACCCGTACCCGTACTCATGGTCCCGTACTCACACTACAACACTGTATGTGTAAGGTAGATTTAATCAGTTGTAAAATTTTGATCATATTTTTTTTATCTGGATGATAATTGGATAGTATATAGTATAAAAATTGACATGTTTCACATTAACTGTACCAAAAGATATATCTGTTCCTTTGTTATAAATAAAAGTGGAGGTATAATGTTTATTAACGTTTTTGATCTCCAGTTACCATCTAGACCAGCTAGTGAGATAGAAAAATTAAAATGCTCACAGTCTTGTGCAATATAAAACACTAATAACTTTCATTACTGAAAAGTGCTAAAATTTGACAGCAAATTGTCCCTACATAATAAAATGCTGTCCAAATATGACTATAATCATGATAGCAATTCTTTATGTATGAACACTTCAGTGTAATTAACTTTATATTCTAGATAGCATTGACCTCTTCCTTTGATAAAGTAAGCAACCTGTCATCTATGCATCTGTGTTGGATAGTTAATGGTCCTGAATTGAATTTTGATGCTAATGTTATGTTTTGCTGTCAAACATGACACAAAAAATGAAAATGGAAGCTGGAATCCACAAAGACAGAGAGAATAGTAAGACTGTTGCATGAATGAATGATTACCAGCATAGCAAATCAGTGATACTAATATCACACTTGTATCTAGTTGTGAAAATGGTTAATTTGTGGCTTTGGATGTTGCTAATGTTACTATTTGCAGTGCTGTCAAACTTATAAGCATAACATTAGCAATCAATAAATGCATTCCACTAGAAAAATACTGAAAGTATTCATACCCTTTCATAGTCAATTTATAGCATCTACCTGTCTGAAGCTAACATAATAGTAAGTTTGGCAAATATCTCTGATCTGTCACCTCACCTGACTAGGTATGGTTGCTATCAAGAATACATAACATCTGCAACATAGTAACATTAGCACACTTTCAATTTTTTTTTATCCAAACCATTATTAAACACACCATATTTATATCTTATTTCTCAGAAATCTTGCTCCTGCTGAACTTGTATTAAAGGCAAATGAAAACACAAATTTATTTCCTATGCATACTAGGGTATGCCTTATGTTTGACACCCTGCGTTTATGTTGCTAATGTTACTACTGACAGCACTGTAATGGGAACTTAACACTAACCCAGTTAAACTTCATTTGAACGAAGGAAATGCACAAGGAGTTATCTTCTTTTTATTTTTTATTTGAAATTGAAGCCTAATTAATCAAACTAAGGGAGCTTTAAGGATTATTGGAAATTTTTATTTTTTCTCCTTTGTGGGACCAAATTGGAACAGTTTATGTGAAACCGTGTCATGTACCCCATGGGGGAGATGAGTTGTTCATGCTGCAGTAGTATACATGATGATGGGTACTTCATGTAAGACAACCTCAAACTGAGGTGAATAGACAACTGAAAGGAGATGAACAGTCTGAATAGCCTGAATGATGAACTCATCAGAACTGAACCATAAAACTGTACCAGTCAGTTCTAGCAGAACTGGTACCACGTGTACAAATCTATAGTCTTGACTTACTACAGGTTAGGGGTGTAGCTAGAATGAAATTTTTAGGGGGGCCTAGGTATCAAATGGGGGGGGGGTGTCACAGCATCGATCGCCGCCCTTAATTCTTACACATTTTATTAGGATGCACAATTTTGGGGACCCCCGTAGCTATGCGCCTGCTACAGGTGCATTCTACTAATACTGTGCGATGGCATACACTGTGGTTAATACTACTGTACTTCAGACCATGTGGGACTATAGTGCAACTGGGGTCAGATTTGAGGAACCAAGATTTGTGATGTTGGCAACATATCACATAGACCTAGGCCTAAGCCTACAGGCCTGCAGCCTACTCTCCCAGTTGATCCCCATCCACTACCTGCCCTCATATACCCTCATCAAATTATAGTACAAAAGTCCTTGAACTAAATTAAGTTTACTGAATTTAAGCTCCATTCATGTACATGACTGATCTGTACAGTTAGTTCTGCAAAATTCATCAACACATCAGCAGAAGCTGTTGACCTAGGCCATGCTGTTGTTTGTTTACATCTGGTCTGGATAAAACTTTCAAATGCAAGAATTACCCCCTTTGTAGCAGTTTAATACTAAGCCTTCCTAGTCTACACAGCTAGTATAGCCTTTTTGTAAAATTTGTTAAAGAGACAGGATGCAAAAAAGTATCACCTCCTTCAGAGCCCATAATAACTTTATGGTTTGAATAGGAGGATTTTAGGAGATTCACTGACAATGTACTGCAATTAGGCAAGGCACAGACCTATGTTCATTGTTTGCATTGTGGAAGGTCTGTAACAATCAATAGGCACATATTGTACCATTGAATGGATTAGGCTAAACTTATTTTCATATACAAAGTGTAGTTTGTATTTCCCTTGAATCTTCCAGTGCTTTGGAGATTTGTATAGCCTCCTCTTAAACTCTCAGCCCCAGCAAATCCGACTGCTTCTGTTGTAAAAACTGTTAATTGGCTTTGATTGCACTGTAAACAGATAGGTGGTTGCTCCAACACATCCTTGGTTCATACAAGCCCTTGGTTCAAGTTGATTAAGCTATTCAAGTATTGCATGACCATCAGCCTTTAGGATGGCAAGGTGTGAAGTCCAATCACACAAAATGGCAGTGAATCAGCTATATGTTTATAGGCATCAGAAAATAATCAATACCAATTTCCAAAGTTTATAAGTAAGTTTTGTGTACTTGAAATGAAGTAGTGTAACATAACAGGTATGAAAATTGCACTAAATTTACTTCAAACTGTAGAGATGATGACGTGTCTAGTTCAGGCATCAGCAGGCGCAATTGTAAGGATGTATGGACATATTTTTTATTGACGGGGTGGGGGTGGGGCTGCAATATGTAGATATAATTTGCAGCCGGCTTGGCTTTAATACATTTTAAATTAACATTTCTGGGGATATCTATGTCTTCACTACTAACCTTTATGAAATTTGTGCAAATGTACCTGCACCCATACCACCTGATCAAATCCTGTACCCATGCTCATTAAATTCCTCAAGTTTGAACTTTCATACCCACACTTGGGTATGAAAGTTCCTCGTGACCCAGATTGGAAAGTTTGCCCTGCGCGGGGATTTATCCCCCGCGCAACAATACGAATATCGAAGTTGCCAGCTGCGCAAATTTAACAACTGACAACTGCAACCGCGCAAACTTGTTGGCAACAAGCACACAAGTGCCTGGGAAAGGCAATTTCCTGCAATGTAGGAGGTGGTTTTGGCCAAAATTTTCTCAGTGAGCTCCGCGCCAACTGACGGTGGCGCTCCGCTTAGATAGTATCGGCTGCGCAATTCTCCTGGCCGTTATTAAAATCCACCGCGCACCATCACAAGCTTTCCAATCTGGCTCTTGACCTGATATCCATACTCAGGTTGTGATACCCCTAGTCTGTTCTCAAGTTCATGACCCGAAACTTGCACCCATACCAGCTTCTCACGACCTGGCACACATGCACATACCATACCCAAACTCAAAACCACGTACTGAAGACCAGTACACGTGTCCGGGCTCATGACCTGTTACCCGTACCTGGCTTGGACTCGGTTACAGCCCTGAGCATTTCACTATAGAACTAGCTGACCCCGACAGTTAATTGGTATTAATAATACTTAGCCCTTCAATCACGCTCCATTAGACTACTATACAGGTGCAAAGTCCTATTGAGTTTAGTGTGTAGGGCCTGATTGAGAACTAGGTAATACTGTACTGTACCACGTATACTATACTGCGTAACAGCATAACATGCAGACTAAAATTTATGACTGCAGTTCATTCCCTTTAGCTCAAACTATAGGCTAGATCATTCCAGTCCCCTTGGCGGAAATACTGTTTATAAAATTACAGCATTTGACTATAATGTTAGGCTAATGTTAACCAAAATGAGTCGTCCACGTAGCCTACTGGTGTATGGCTACTTTATGCACCTAGCCTTTTGAAAAATTAATTGACACTCTGAATGAGCTTGCACAGTTTCTTTTATTTCAAGAAAGAATGATCCATTCCCTAAAGATGGATCTTGAATAATAAAAACAGCTTACCGCAAACCAATCCGATAGCATGTCGGCTGAAAAGGGGAGCTGTAGGACCCACAGTACGTAGATATACCGCAAAGTCACTCTGTTCTGTGCATGTGGTACATACACTTACAGTGTGTAGCGTGATGAATATGAGTGCAGACGACTGTGGTCTTGCCAACCTGCACAAGCAGCAGTCGCAGTTGAGTGACGTCATTTGTTTGTTTACATGTGTATATTTGTGTTGCAATTTCTCAAGCTATAACACTTAATTAAATGTATTGCCTACGTAGCAGGCTGAGCGGCATATTCCATACGCTGTCTCTGGTTTGCGAAACCTAAAAGAGAGATTGAGCCAACAGTCTGCTCTGCAGGAAAATTTGAGTCGTGCGTTAGCTGACTATAGGTGTTTTAGCATAGTCAGCAGTTTCTAATGGACTAGACGGTTCCCTAGATACATGATTTTAGCATGGGCCACTCCCCACCACACAATATCCATCCAGCCAACTTACCAAACCTGACAAACATCTCGACTGAGAATTGAATCCTACCATGAATCCTTATATCCTCTAGATTTGGCTCCCACTTAAATAGGCTTTATAGGTCATTCCGTGTGTTAATTTTGGATTGTCCATGGAGGAAGCTGCTCTGGGGTTACATACACTGGGTGGCGGCCAGGTTCGTTCACGGGGCATTGGCTTGATGGGAAACTTTTCAAGGTTGGAATTTTCTGGGAAGGAGAGCAGTATGATGGGCGTTTGAGTCTGTCAAATTTCCAGTAATAAGTAGTAAATGCTGCAAAGGCTTGGTACCATGCATATTCATATTCATATTTTGAATATGAAAATATTCCAAACTGCACTCATGAGTTGGTACCCGTACCCATACTCATGAATTGTACCCGTACCCGTACCCGTACCCATGACCCTGTACCCGTACCCGTACCCGTACTCATGATTACTTTTTCCTCGGAACCGGACCCGTACCCGTACTCATGACTTGGTACCCATACTCGTACTCATGACCTGGTACCCGTACCCATACCCGTACTCATGACCTGGTACCCGTACCCGTACCCGTACTCATGGTCCCGTACTCACACTACAACACTGCCTTAAACATAAGAATACAATAAAACATAAGTCGGCATTAATTAATGCTTATGGGCGGTTGTCACTACGATGACTATCGCTGGCTTCTCAGGAATTCAGTCAAGTCTTGATAAAGTCGATTCCGCCTGTACGTGACATCCAAAGAAATTGAAATATCTTAACAGCACTTATATATGACAATTCGTTGGTAGCAAGCAATCACACGGTGGCACTCCCAAAAGTTAATCAAATAATGTAACACACTCCAAACGAACACAGACAGTAAAGTCGCGAACAGCACGAAGAAAACATCGACAGTCAGGAATCGCAACGGCAAACTCTTCGTTGAAAATATTTTTTTATAACGGCTGAACAAAGTAGTTACATTGAAAGCATCTGGTTCCTTCTCAGACAGTTCGGTGAAAGACCCGTTGATTCATAATACAACTATCATGAACAATATACAATTCTTTCTTCAGACCGCAATACGGTCTTCGAAATAATACGGTCAGTGTCAGGAATACAACAATAGCAGGCAGGTAGCCACGGGGTCACGAGGGACACGTGCCCCCCTCACCCCAATTTTATTTTTTTTTTCAATGAAAGGTCTTCCACTGAAGGAGGAAAAATTTATTACGAGACCAGCATTTTTGGAATACACATATAAGAAGAAAAAATGAAAAATCTGGCACCATTTTGCATCTAGAGTCCTTGAACTAGGCAAAAATTTTCAAAGGGGGCCCCTCCCCTCGGATCCCTTCCCCAGGCCGGCGAGATTCCTAATCGGTTTGCCCCCAAATTGGTTATGCTGGCTACAGGCTTGAGCAAAAAGCTACGATTCAGTAAAAGGCAGTAGGGAAACCTCTCTCATGCTCCTACTTAGTCTAAAGGTAAGATATACTTAAATTCTAACTTCTCTACTCTCTTGTCAGATGCACTCGGCAGTGGATCTAATAACTTGGTGAGAAAAAATGAGTGGTATGTAGTAGCAAGTACAAGTAAAACCCTCACACACCAAACTCAGGGTTGCTTCAACTTTTGGACCATCTTTATTTATATAATTTCGGGACAGCAAAAGCCCTCTCAAGATTACCAAATAAGGAAACCGCCGGAAGGAACACACCCAGAGATACTCTTCCAGCTAACATTGCTAGATCAACTTTGCATCTTTAACACCTCACCCTCCTCCAACTTCCTGATGAATTAACGAAATCCGACAAGAATCTAAAAGACAACGTTACACACACTTAATCCTTCCTAGCTACATCGCTATTGTAACGTCACACAGATTTGTCCTTAAATTAAGGGAGAATACATCATGCATACCCAATAGTTATAGTTGATATATATCCAGGGAATTGCTATTTGTAATAGCAACTCGATCCCTTGTTAAACGAACGCCAGTCCATTGATGAAATGTACGGTACACAAACTACATGTACTTTGAACAGCTTGAACTCTGTACACACAGTGCACAAGCACTAGGCATAGCAATAAGGCTGATACCTTGAAACCAATTGTAAACACAAACACAGAGAGGTAAATTCCCGAGAGCAATGAACTGTGACCTTCAGTAGTGCACAGTCAAACCTTCTCAGAATTCTTCAGTAACGACAGATCACATATGACCAGGGAGTTGCTATTTGACAAATAGCAACTCCCTGATATGACTAAGAAGGATGAATTAAAAGTTTTCTGGAAGAGGACCAATAGGAAACTTTCGGAAGAGTAAGAGTAGGAAAACTGAAGTAAAATATGATTAGTACCATAACCATGCCAAACACTACATGGTTACACTTTATTTCTTTTTGTTATTTCCTCGCTTTTTGGCGGAGGCCCCCCAAACATTTCCTCTAAGGTATACGCCTGTGCATGCGCAAAAACATGTATGAACAGTACCAAAGTCCGAGTTATATCACAAGGTATATCCATGCCGAAAACTTATTTAATAAAACAGCTATCAACAAGACAGGCTTTTAAATTGAATAGTCATTTAATTCGCTTAAACGCAGCTGCATACATATTTGTTCGACCAAAGAGCATAGGCATGGATCAATCTCCAAGGTGGGGGGACTTTTCAACACTTGTGAACCGCCGTCCCGGGGAGGGGTCTAAGGGTCCCCCTTCCCTTTGAAAATCTTTTAAACCACCAGGTATCCTTAGACGAAATCTGGTGCAATATTTTGTATCTTTTGACTTCATATTTTTCCTCTAGAAATCTTCGTTTCCAGGTAAGTATCCAACATGTTTTTGCTTTCAGGAGACTACTATTTTTTTTAAAAAAAAGAAATTGGAAGATGTCATTTTGGCAAATGGTGCCATATTTGGGCGAATTTAAGCTTTTAAATGTAGTATCAATTCGTAATCTATGTTATATTATTTACATCCTTTAGGTAAAATGTTTTGCCCCTGTCATTGCCATGTCCCAAACCAAAATCAGAGATCTTATTGGCTGGGGGAGGGGTTTAAGGGTGTCCCCCTCCCCTTTGAAAAAAAAAGAGGAAATTGCAAGGTGTCTATATGGCAAATGGTGCCATATTTGGACGCAAGTTAGCTTTTATAATGTAGTGACAACTAGAAATCTATGTTATATTATTTATACCTTTTTACGTAAAACGTTGGGACCCTTTCACCGTCATGTCTTAATCCAAAATCAGAGATCGTATTGGCTGATGTTCAGTTAGTATCGTCAAAACGTACGATCATGAAAAATACCATGAAAATCATCATTTTTGGCGGGTGTTCAACGTAATAAATACCACGTTATTTTTTCATATGCGCTTAGATACTCCTCTGATCGAAAAACATTTGTTAATACTATCAAAATGTGCCTGAAAATTAGTGAGATAATTCAGCTCCAAGCCGCATGGGGTGCACAGAAATGTCACAATCCGTTCCGGCCTTCTTGTTACTCAGTCAACGAGTCGTACTGCGATCAAATCGCTCACAGTTTTAGTTTTCATCATTTTGCAAAAGTGGGGAGACTTTTTGGAAATGCCCAACTTCGAAAAAGTGAGAGGGACGCGCCCCCCGTCCCCCCATGATCCACGCCCATGCCAAAGAGTGACAACTACCTGATTCAGAAGGTCATGTTTAGCTCAGCTGAAAGCTTGAGCTAAGCATACGCGGAAAATGTCCATTAGCGGCTCGCCATAGGGTCACGGGGGGCGCACTTGCCCCTACCCCCCCAAAAAAGTTTGCAAAGCATGGTCTTCAATTTTCAAAAATAAAAATAAAAAAAAAAACATGTAATTCGAGATGGGTTAGTAGGCCCTCCCTTTTCCTTGAGTGGGCTTAAAATTAAAGAAGTGAATAACTTTCCAATGCAATGCAAAGGTTAAACATTAATAAAGTTCTTTCAGAACATTTTTTCGGCGCGCTGCGCGCGCGTTTTCTCAATTGCTTATTTGTAATCTGATTAGCTTAGGCATCATAATGTCATTTACAGAGTGTAACGGTAATGCTGGAGTTAAATGCCCATAGTTTTGCAGACACTTCAGAGCTATCGGGGTCATTAGATACACAACCCATTAGCCGTGTTGATTATCATCCACGACTAAAAGCAGTTTTGCCAGGGTGTCACCTGGCCAGATTAGCGTAGGTATCTGTCTACAAAAAGTTGTAACGGGCATGTAGTCTAAAAGTATTGTGTTTCCCATAGAAGGAGGGGTTTCCCTATACTTGTCCAAATTGACAGCGCCGTTGGACCACGAGCGGTCTTATGACTGTCAAATGGCCTGTTATAAGCAAAAGGTTCTCCACCTCTGTGCTAAAGTATACCGTTTCAATTGATTTAAAATAAACACACCAAACAGTCAATCTAAGCTCAGTGAGATGAGACTTTTGACTAGTGGCCTAGCTATTTGTATATAGGATGAGACGTCGTTCTGAGTTAGGGGAATTCCTCTCCCCCTTTAAAAAAATGCGTTTCGGAACGGTACTGAGATCCAAAATACTTAGTGCTATCATTTCATCGTTTTCAAGTTTCTTCATGCTCGACATTTCCGTTAGTTTAAGAAAACAATCCAGAAAACCAACATTTTATGGCTTCTTGGCAAAGCTGAAACATATTGTGACACAATGAAAGAAACAATAAAATATTTAAAGGTGGGGCTCATTTTATACAAATAGATCAAGTCGCTTTGCCCATTTCACCTGCCTCTTACTCCACCCCTATGGTAGTACGGTAGCGATCGGTTGATATGGTTGTATTTATTTTTAAAGTAGTCAGCTCATGACTAACTGCCTCAAATGATTTTTGAAGAGCTTTTGAAAACTACATGGGTATCGCTGTAATACGTAATAATAACCATACTCTCATATAGGCGTAGGAGGCGGGGGGCTGCAGCTCCCCCAACAAAATATTTTTGTGAAATTCGGGCAATATTCTGAGGATTTTTCGGGCACCTACTGAAAGAAAAATAATGCAACAATGTAGCTTAACGGAAATCGATACTTTAAAAAACTTCCTTGGTAATTAAAATGTAGTTCTGATTTGGATTGCACCATCACCTATATATTCGGTATTAATTCACCAGTGTGTTTTTTAATGGTTAAACTTATATATTATGATTATCAGTGGTGTATTTGAGGAGCCATTAGGCAATTCCCCCGTCACTGACGCCGATGTTTTTAGTACCTAAAATTAAGCACCAAATTTTACTTTAAAGGTAGCATATGTGGCGCCAGATTGCAAGTAAGGACACCTAATTTTTCAAAAATTTTCAAAGGGTAGGGGGTGATGCCTATTTTATTCTTTTAGTACCTAAAATACGTACGGTAAATTTTTTAACACAAATTTTACTTCAAAGGTAGCATATGTGGCACCAGATTGCATGTATGGACACCTAATTTTTCAAAAAATTTTCACCCCCTCCCCTTATACCCCTACCCCAGGCCGGCGATCACACAACATAGTGCCTGCCCCACCCCCATGAGAGAAAGTCTTGGCTACACCACTGGTTATTATCATCATTATTGTAACGACTTCCCCCAGAATTATAACCAATATGGAATAGGTAGTAACGTGGCAAATTATTGTATGTAATTGGCATGCGGTGTAATAACGGATGCATGCCTATATGGTATGTACATTAACATTCTGAACGAGCACGGAGCGCGTGGAAATTTTTGTTTCTATTTTTCGGGCAGATTGTTACAGCCCCCCCCCCCATCAACTTGGGCCCCTACGCTTAAGCATACTACTACTGAGGCTATTGTACTACCCGGAGCTGACCATTAATATTGCTGGGGGAACTTCCGAACCTCCCTGAATACGGACTTGAGTTTGCCCCCCCCCCCCCAAACAAAATTTCTTAGAGCCGCCCATGCAAATGTCTGTCACTTTTCGACATCGTGTTTAAATGCGTAGTATTTCGCTATTTCTTTATAGATTTGACTATTTGGCTGGTGTAGGTGAGAAAAATATCTTAAATGTGCAATCATTTTTGATAAATATGAACGCGGCATTTGACCTTCGCGAGAGACTTTTCTGAAAACGTAAAATTCCCCTCTTTTCGTTCAATTGTGCTCATAATGTGCTGTAACGTTTCATATAGACAGTTTGAATAGTGCTGAACAAAAGTTGTACTCCATGTTGTTTTCGTTATCATTTGAGGGCCAAAACAGTACTTTGTGTAAAAAATATACTTTCAAAAGAACACTTTTATCATTTAGATTTACAGGACGTCGAGACTCCCAGTTGTCGTTATTTGAGGGCCCAAAACAGTATTACAGTTTACAAAGAAACTACGAACAAAAGTATACTGTACACACATAAATGTATAGGATGTCTCGTGCTTAATCGTGTGGAAGCGTTTACGCTTGACCTATGAATGAATGCCCGACCCGTGAATGATTGTCTGACCTGTGAATGATTGCCCAATTAGGAAAGATTTTATTTTGAGGCCTAATGTTAGGCCTCAACACAATGTTATGATGAATGTAGAGAGATCTGGACATGAACGGGGTGGGGGTGTTAATTGACGTACTTCGACTTATGTTGGCAGCTTGGGGGAAAATTCGTTCTCAAGCATCATTCCACAAATCCTTCGGGAAACATTTCAAAATTCAGTTTTGATTATATAGGGCTTGGGAATCTCAGCCTGCTAGGACTGTTACCATCCCCTCCGGCAGGTTACGGTCCTGTTGAAGCCTCAACGAAGCTACCAAAGGAATAATAAGACAGGCAGTAAAGTCACGTGCGATCGGCATACGTGACGCTACCGTCCAACTGCTGTCAATGTCATTCAAGACAACTTCGTCCCCAGTATAGCTGCGATGCTGGTACGTTGTCCAGTCTTTGCAAACATGTGTGCAATATATAACAATAATTTTGTGTACCACATTAAGTCTTTCAGTGCTTCAGGAGTTCAATATTTGTTTTCTTACATATATATTTACCTTTTGTTTTATAACGTAGGCTACTGATGGACAACTTGAGCTACATACTCAACCGAAATATTAACTGCACACTTTTCCATGACCGTCTAGGATAAGCTGAGCTGCGTCAACGTTTTTGCTCTTGTTATTAACCGGCAGAAAGCATTAAAGACCCTGCTCACCCCAGACAGTAACAATTCTCCCAACTAATCTAACTTCTAGCCCATCCTCCAAGTTAAACACAAACAACTGCTTAGTACAAGAACACTTCTAAGACAGACCCGCAGTAACCTGCACTGAGTTTCAGTTGCTCGAGGCAATATTGAAAAACAAACTGTGTCTGACTGTGAGACTAATAAGGAACACAACTGACTGTCCAAGTCATCATAACCAACCAGAGTGGTGCTATTATTGTTTGAATGAATGCCAATCATAGTACAGTCACCAACTGGATTTATAATTATGGGGACATGTCTAAATATATTTAGGGGATGGCATAGCTCCTTTAATCCATTCGTTGATATTTGCTGTTTCCTGTAACTTTACTATTGTAACAAATGATGAATTATTGGGTATGCACAGATCCTTTGATAAAGTATGACAACCTGCAAAGTCGCCCTTACTGCCAATTTTGACCATTTGACCCCACTTTCTTTGAAACATGTCTCCTTGGAGTTTTATGGGCAATAACATGTTCGGTTGTTCCACTCACGCAAAGTGTCACTTTATAGGCTACACGTATTTGCAACTTGTAAACAAGTTGTAGCGTTGAATAAATAAAGGTCAACCTACCGATATCAAGCAAAGGAAAGGTGAAGGTACATGTATATATGAATGTATCTGAATGTTTCATTTGTAAACTGCTGACTGAATGGCTTAGTCTCTATGTGCACATTAAAGATGGCCAAGAAAGCTGACATTATATTTTACGGTGGTGATATTATCACTATGGACGAGGCATGTACTGCTAATATTGAAGCCGTTGCAGTAGCCAGTGGTATCATTCTTGCAGTAGGAACTCTTGATGAGGTTTTCACCTATGCTGGAGCAAACACACAGGTTATATACCTCAACCAACAGACGTTAATGCCTGGATTTATTGAATGTCATCAACATGCTTGGGCATGTGTTTCCGTGAATAGTGCATTTACAGTTGTCGGTGCTATGGAATGCAGGTAAGTAGTTAAGGTCATGTTATTAAGATCAGCAAGATGCCATCTGGCTGGAAGTGGCCATTGCCGTTGTTAGAACAAGTATGTAGGACATTTCTCGATCTGTAATCTCTCGAATTCAAAAAAGGGTTCAACGTGAAAGCAAAGCAACGTGATCCAGTAGTGAAAGCAAACTTGTAAGGGCTTGCTTGAATGCTGCAACGCTTTGTATTGTATTAAAGTAGTGAAGGGTGTCAACCAGGGCTTCAAAATCAAATAGAAAGCAAGAAAGAAGGCGGCAACCCTGATCGCTTTCAACTGTCAGCGTATATACCTATCGGGGCAAGCGCCTCACGCTCACGTGCAGGTGGTTTAAAGAGTATCAGCATTTATTTAAATGCAGTAGAGTGAGTATGCCCTGTCACTCGAGTTCATAAGTTGCCCATTTTGATCATGTGACAATATAATTGTTGTTAGTGAATTGTGAAATTCAAGGAGAATTTCTTCTTGCTTTACCTATTGTTTGTAATAGTTATGTTCAAAACGTCTTCAGAGGTGCTTGTGATGCAATAAGAGGAGATTTTCAAGAGTTTGCTGATTTTTCAAAGAAAATTTTGAGGCGACTGTGCCTATTGCCTTTAAGCTTAGCTTCCCATGCTTTCTCTTTAGCGTACATCCAAATTATCCTGGTATAGTCAACAAATGGCTCCAGACAGAGAACAAATATGTTCGTTGATTCCAAAAAGCAAGAAATTTACTTGACATGCACTTGAGCTTACAATAATGCAGGTATAAACCCCCATGTGGACTTGTAGTGCAAAAAAGTATTAATTCCAAATAATTATATGTTGCCCTTATTCGTTATTAGAAGACAAGAAATCTAATTCATTTCAACAGTAGTAGGAATTATATAGGATCTGAAATGTTTAAACAGAACCGAATATTAACCGCCGTCATGGGGGGGGGGGGGTCTTTTTGAGCTGAGGAAGCGGTTTTCCCTCCGTCAGCCCTTTGAAAAGAAAATGTTCTTAAAAAATATGGCTTGGGTGCAAAATGTCCCTGGTAAGGCAATTTTAATGAATCGAAAGTTTTCGAAAAACAATTGTGTGCAACAACTTGTGGAAAAACCTTTGGAATGAAAGGTTATGGTTATTTACCAAAATGAGAACACATTTTATGTAGCCCACCCATTGGTGTCAGAAATATTTCAACTAGAACAGCAATGCTGTTGTGTAGCTCACACAATTTCCCTTGTCTGTTAAAAATAGAAACTCACAAAACCAAATTTTATCATCTATTCATCTGCTTCCAAAAAACATCCTTACCTTACAACGGCAAATGCGAGGGAAGAGAGGAGTGTAATAATTAATACAAATCAAAACCCATCTGTAAAATCACAAATGTGAATGTAAACCTGCAACTGACATAGTTTTATGACAGATAGCTACAAATATCACTGCATATTTTCTCATATCAAGCAAGCCTGCAAAGGCTGTATATACTTTTATTAGCAGCAAGACTGAAAAAAGTTTGTATGATGTACCTACAGTATAAACTGTTCAAGTATTGCGAAGTACATTTAATCGCACCTTCGATTCCACAAGTAAACACTGCATGGGTTTGCACTGATCAAAATAAAGCACTCTCAAAAAGCTCCTACTGCACTTGAACTCAAAACAAATTGCAAGTACTTGACTTGACCAACTCAATTGAACAGAACAGAATGGGAGATATCCCCACAATTAATAATGCAGCCTGTTTCCTTTCATGTGCTAAGCCACACTGACAACAGAGTTGCTTCAGACTGTAGAGGCCACTTGATAAACAAACACGTGCGTGCGTGTTGATGGATTGAATTTCAAAACAATTTTTAAAACAGAAAGGTGAATGCAATATGTACAGTATATTAACAGGGAATAGAGCAGTCCAAGGTCAAACAAACAATGCAACCTCTTACACCCTCCAATGCCCATGAGAGCTTGCTCTGTGTGGAAAGTTTCAGTGACAGGAAGTTAAAGTATGTGACTTGCATAGTTTTACAGAGAGCTCTTAGGCTGGTTTTACTTTGAAAAGATTGGGAATGATTCAAACAGGGAGGAAAATTATTTGTGAATTATTTTGCCTTGAAAACTCCTGAAAGGACACTATACTTCAGGAGCTGAGGGAGGCAACTGGGGGCAAAGGCGCTGACTGGGGGGCATTTGCCCCCCCCCCCCTTGGTGCCGCCCCTGGTACTAGGTCACCTGGACCTTCCTAGACCCATTAAACTGGACTTTTCTGGACTATGCAGATCAGTTTTATATTTTATTGTGATCAGTAACTGGAGGTTATCGGCCGAATTCAAGGGGACTTTGTTGTTATTAGATTTACTGGACTTTACTGGATCACTTTAATGTGCTTTAATAGTGACCTGTTCAACTGGACTTTGCAAGATCAGTTAATTGGACTTTACTGTGATTAGTTCAACTGAACTTTACTGCATCCGTTCAATTGGACTTTGAATGCTGCGATCAGATTAACTGGATTTTACTGTACCAGTTCAATTAAACTTTATTTGGATTAGTACAACTGGATTTCATTACACCAGTTCAATTGGCTTTTATTGTGATCAGTTAACTGGACTCCACTGGACCAGTTCAAAAGGAATTCATTTTGATCAGTTGAACTGGACTGTACAGGACTAGGTCAATAGGATTTTTTTTGATAGTTCTAAACTTCAGATGCTTTTTTTTGTCCCGTCATGTTTATGCCTTGAAAGCTAGGGACCTTCCCTCAGGACATGTACACTTTCATATGGTAATTTGATATATATATATATATATACATATACATATACACACACATACATATATAAATATATACGGTTCATATATACGCATACACACATACATATACCTACACATATTCCTACATATATATATATATATATATATATATATATATCGATCAAAAATATTATACATAGGTTTATATATAGAAAAATACGAAGAAATATATACAGATCATACTCAAGGGACATTTTTTTAGTGGAAGGTGAAAAGTTAAGGTGGAAAGAAAGGTGCAGAAGGAACATCCAAATTACAACACAGTTGTACCTATGAAACAGCCCAGTGACTATAACATGTGGCATACACTGTAACAGATGGTATAATTATCGAGCTAAGCGGGGGGTACTGGAAAAACAACAAAGAGAGGGGACCATTTCTTATGATTGGCAGCAGACTTATTCCTAAGGTGAGAGACTTGACATTCCATTTCATATAAAGAGCGAAGTTTGTTTTGGATGGCTTGAAATTGTAAAGAATTTTCCTGATATTTACTGGAAAAAATAAAATATTCACATAGAACAAAGACGGTATTTAACAAGAGAAAATGTTTTTTATCATCATAAAATAATAGCGTCTCGGAAGTTGATGGGTCCCTATTAATAACATTCTTTTGTTTTAGCCACGAGAGGACTTCCTTCCAAAAAGCACTGGTTACTTTACAAGTCGAATACATATGAATAATAGTTTGTTCACCCTCATTACAAAAGTTACATACTGGGGAGTTAAATTAGCTTTGTAAAGATAAGAGTTTGTACGAGAAATTCGGTGTAAAAATTTGAAATTAAAATTCATTAGCAGAGGATCTAGAGTGCATCTAAAAGAAGTATTAAAGGCTTTCTGGAGAGTGGTAATTGGACTATCTAAACTGCAATCAGTTTTCCATTTCTGTATTAACTTGTTATTACTAAGCGAAATAGTAAAAGAGGATATCACATTTTTATAAAACAATTTAGCAGGCTGTTTGGAGGTCTCGAAAGTATGCTTTATATCATCTAAGAGAGTTGTATTGTTACTCGTTTGGTGAATAGCATTTTTCCACTCAAAAGGGATGGAATGAATGATCCCAAAGTAAGTAACAAAATCTGTATTTATATTAAACGTTTCACAAAAATTTTCAAAGTCCTTAAACGTATCGTCACAGAGATCCAAGATCGTCTTAACTCCTTTGTCAAACCAGCTTTTCATAAACACCACATTATGAATCAAGAGTTATAAAAGAATTGAACCAAATATTTTCAGCTAGATACTCACTTCTACAATTGGGTCTACGAAATTTGTACAAGAACCATGCTTCCAAGACACTCCTATAAAATCATCTTGTATATTTGTTAGAACTTTAATCTTATAATGAATATTGCAGTCAAGGAAATAGAAACCCCCCTTGTCGCTTAAGATTTTCTTCAGGAAAAACCACTTATCTGAATCCAATAAAAACCGCTTTACCCAGGATGCTTCCAAGGAGTCACATACTGTCTTAACATGAGGAATCTGCAGACCACCCTCGTTGTAAAAATTGATCAAAACATTTCTTTTAATACGATCAAGTTTACCCTCCCTTAAAAACTCAAAAAAGATATTTTCCACACAATGGAAAAAGTCCTCAGAAGGATTCGGTAAAACAGAGAAACAGTATGTAAGCTTTGGCATAGCCATACATTTCAGAATAGTAGCTTTACCCATAATTGACAGTTATAATTGACAGGTCAATAGGATTTATTGTGATTATTTTGAACTTTATATTTTAGTTTGATTAGCTCAACGGGACTTTACCAGACCAGTCCTATTGAACTTTATTGTGATTAGTTCAACTGAACTTCCTGGACCAGTTCAACAGGATTTTATCGTGGAAAGTGCAACTGGACTCTACAGGACCAGTCCAAAAGGACTTTAATAACTGAACCTGTTCTCTACTAACGATAACTGCCTAGTTAAAACTAATCCATACTAAGATGAAGTTTTAGAAAAATCCAATTGGTTTAAACAGATATCATTTAAATGGTTCACGCTTTCTCTAGCGATAGTCCATTTGAACTGTTACTACAGGAACAAGCCCAGCTGGGTCGGCCAGTTGAGGTCCAGGTCAGTAATCTTACCAGTTCAGCAATCTCACCATGCAATCGTAATAATAGAAAAAGTCCTATTAAAATCATCTGGTTTTAGTCCAGTAAAGTAGAAGTTCAAATATGGGCAAGTCCAGTTTAAGTCCAGTTCAAATTTGAGATGGGCTCAACTGGAATTTTCGGCAGCGAAACCTAAATTTAGCGTCCCCATGCGACGGATGGACAGCAAATCCCATCCTGAGTAACGTCCTGAACTGAAAGTCCGGAAGGGGTGGAGAATTGTTGTTTGACACCACTGCTCAACACCACTGAACCGAAAAGGTAACGATCTGAATCGGACAAGTTCCTGTGTCTGACAACCAGAAACTGCCTTACAAGCAGTTTTAAGGGTCAAGCCACAAGAAAACTTCCAAGCGGTACCTCAGGGATTTACCCTGGGTACCTCTCGAATACAAAGCAGTGTGCTCAACTACCAAATCAACTGCAGACTCCAAAAGTTTGTTGTTCCTTTCAGTGTGTCACAATACGTTTCACCTTTGCCAAGGAGCCATAAATATGCTGGTTTTCTGGATTTTTTTCAATGACGAAAATATCGAACATAAACGTACTTGAAAACTATGGAATGATAGCACTTATTCTATTAAAATAACTGTTACGGCATTTTAAACGTCCTCGCAACTTGGTCCAAAATTAGGGCACAGCATGCATGACTTCTGCCGCTCTGCTGTCTGTTATGCACTACTACTTCGGTGTGAAATTTAGGTAAATACTGACTGGAGTATGCCTTCAGACCTCTCAGACTATTCAAGTTTGAACAAACATCGATACAGTATCGAATTTAAATATTATCGCATTTAACATTAAATTTTATACACGCAGGTCAAGTATGGCTTTAGAAGAACGCAAGCACGCGACTATCGGTGAACGGTGTTCTTATTCATCCTTTTTGGAGAGTTCCAGTGTGTGGCATTTTTGAAATGTTTTGCAGAAACTTACAACTTACGTTGCAGGCAAAGAAGGGGGTATTTTAGCAAAATAAATTTCTTAGTTCTCTTCCCACCAACTGATGATGGCTCCCCCATTTGACAAAGTAGCATTTTATTATTTCTTACAACCAATCTCCTCCTCCGAGGAAGCTGCATACGGGCCTGAAAATATCTTGAAATCAGAACGCCAAGAATAATTTTAATCCACTTGACCAGTCTTTGACCGACTCAGTTAAATGGGCTTTATCTTGAAAATACCAGGAAACACATATTTGACAAGTAACGAGAAAGTTTGAGATAATGTACGAATTCATAGGTAATGTATGTTATTTGTGAGATGGACGCGATGGTTTTATCAAACATTGGAAACACTTTTTGTTAATACTATAAGTTTTGATGATTGGTGGCTATGTTTTCAAACTTTTGTGGAACTTTTCCTTCCCATCCTGACACTTTGGCGAGCTGAATTTGCAGACTATTAAGTATAGTTACTACAAAACTCAAAACCACTTTCTAGCCGCATCCGAGCTCTGTACTAGTTACCCCACTGTGACATTACAAACAAGAAAGTTATAGAAACGTGCAAAACCACAATTTTCTTGTCGTCGCAAGTTAGAATTCTCATTTCATTGGCCCGAAAACTGTAAGTTTCTGTTTTTTGTCTTTGCAAAACAATCAGGATTATTCAAGCAGTCCGTGTTCGAGGCCTGGAGTGTGACAGTCGGAAATCTCACTGAAGTAGGCTAATCCGCTGTGATCTAAGAGTTGCTATCGTTGCAACACTTAATACTGATTGGTTTGTGTTAAACTAATACAGTACGGTTCAAATTGCTCCTACACGTACGAAATTGTAGACCATTTGCTGGATTTAGGACTTTTTAGAACCTTCTGTACAATGTAAAATTAATTCTAATTAAATTGAATGAACCAGATTTGATCCAGAAAGTACGGGTTTACTCTGCGTTTTGTGATAGTTATAAAAGTAGAGAGCGTAGTACGTTTTAGTAGATGTGTCATAAAACTTATGATAAAACTTATTTTCATTCTTGTTATCAAGAACATGAAATAGACTTATACGGTAATGGACTCAAAATGGATACACTGTATAACGGACATAACTATTTTTATTGTTATGATTTGAGTTTTATTTACAAGGCAGCATTAGTTATGTATTGTCAACCAAAGGAATCATACGTTTTGATCTCTTCACTGTCGTCTATTTAACCAACCGGAAAGTCTGACCTTTTCACCCTCAATTCAGCATCTACTAAGCGAAGTCGATGCTTGGGGTAGTCGCAATGTCCATTTATCTGTGCCTGTTTCTTCTCGATAGCTCTGGAATATCCTGCACTGAATACCAGCAATATAACCGGAAGGAGAACGGTAGATTGTGACTAATTACCTTTTTTGTATTGAAAATGGTATCATTTATTCGGCAATTAAGTTCACATAGGTCAAATTCTCTTCATAGTTTCCAGTTACGGTTTTATTCAACTAAACAGATCAATTGAAAAAGTAAATTACGGAGAGTAAGGTCTAATACAGGAGGGGTCATAGTCGATAGTACACAGATCATTTGGAATTCTAGCCCCCATCTTGTTGAGAGACAAAACATAAGTTTTCATTTTACATTTTCCTGCTGTATCACTTCAGGAATTTTGCCGAAATCTCCAGCACAATGAAGAACAAGTTAGCTGCTCTAGAACCAGGATGTTGGGCACGTTTCTTTGGTTGGGACGCTGAACTGATCCCTGATGCACCAACTCTTAGTGCTGCTTATTTGGATGCCAACTTTTCCTCTACCATCCCAATTCTTATGATAGGTCAGAACGGCCATGTAGCCTGGGTTAATTCCATAGGCCTTGCAAGATTAGGGGTGAGTATGACGTCTCATTATACATTAGTTTTCACGCAGGTGATTAACTTACCCCGATAAACATTTATGGGGATTCGACGTTCAACATTTCAGCATAGGTTTACGTCTCTTGAATGTCGAATAAATTTTACAGTTCTATAGACAAAAGATATCAGAGGTGGGGCTAGATCAGGTAGGGGGAGGGAGCATTCCTCCTCTCGTCGGAACAAGTTAAAAATCACCCTTTGGTACTGTCAGGGCTTCGGGTTGCTGCCCCCCCCCCCAGTAAATTTTGGCACGTGAAAATTTTTGGTAGGTTTACACAAAAACCATATGTTATCATAAAGAACAAAAAGTAAAAAGACAAGCTGTAGGACTTTTAGACAGTATCGGGATAACATACATATCTGGACTACCCTCTGAAATTGCCAATCTTTGCTCCGTGAGTCCCTCACCAACTGACCGTACGCATGACACACACAAGAGAACAGCAACTAGGCTTTGCTATATGGGATGAAATTTACGACCTCTACATGAACTGTGTACTCTGTCTACTGTACATGATACTTCGTACGGTGGACAGGACTTGTGCTGTCTAGCTATGTGGAATGGAACTAATGAAGAAACTGGAGTGGCTCTACATCGCGCGTAGCTTGCCGAAAATTTTGGGTTCATGTTAGAGAAATTGTCTTCTTGAGAGACTTGATTACTGTCTGGGCGACTATTCGCCGTCGGGGACTGCATACTTTATCATAAATTTCCGAATTTTTCGTTTTCCAGAGTCAGGGGGGCAATTGCCCCCTGCCCTACGCCACTGCATTTGACAATATACAATTTCTAAAATATTTTACACAATTAAATTGTGCTTAACAAGCTTAAAGTTTGTAACCCATAGGTTCAGCGACTCAGAAGTTTCAATCCTCTGAATGTATAATACAATACCGTATTCTCACCTAAAGTTCTCACCCGTTGATCAATGACTTTATTAGCGACTTTGGAGGATTATAATTTTCACAAAATCACACAGAAAGCTAAAAATGTGGATATGAATTGATTTATGGCCACACAAACAGACATAAACTGGCGTCAAAACTACAGGAGAAGTGTGACTTTTCAAAGTATATGGATCTTTAAAAATGCAATTATTCAAGTGCAGAACGGGTAAGAAACCAATAATTGATATGATCATGCACTCAGGAAGCAATAACCATAGTCAAAGAGCTTTTCTATTTATTGAATGTTCACGCAGTGACTTGGTTGAAAATCGGTCCTTGGGAAAGTTTGTAAACTCAGAGCTCGGGATGGGTTATTAAAGTGGCTCTATGATAAGGACATGAGATAGACAAAACTAGGGCTGCTCACAACCTTATTATTTTGACTTCGAGTTTTTCAAAAGTTTACTTTTTGTTGCAATATTTTGCCGTTTCTCTCATTATTGTGACTTTAAAAAGTCACAATTCTGACTTTTAAACATTAATGTTTCACCTTTAACGGCATTATTTCAACTTCCAAAGTAAAGGAAAACTTTTGACCTCAGATTTTAAAACTTCTACCTTTTATCATATAATTTCGATTGACCTAATAAGTCATAATTCTCAACTTTCATCTTAATATTTTGGATCTTAATCTCAGAATTGATATTATATGACATTACTTTCCTTTTGATGTAATTATTTCGACTTTGGAAATGTAAAAAGTTTGAACCTTAATATCAATAGTATGCCCATTAATTTGAGTTGTCTTCAAAGTCCACATATTTGGCTCTGTTTTATTATTCTGACTGTAATATCATGATCTGGATTTAAAAATCATGCTTATGGCATTAACCTTAATATTTTGGCAATTTCATTCCAATATTTACTTCCATATCCACATTAGTTTAAATTGTAATGTTGCTATTTTGATACTAAATCTCATTTTTGTATTTTTAAATGGCATTGCGTTGACTTTAAAAGGACAACCTTACTGCCAGTCTCATTTTTTACTTTAAAAAAGTAATGTGGTAATTTTAAGTATCAAAAGTTTCTTCTTTCCTTTCAATTTCATTTGTGTGGCCCTGAATGTGAAACTAATGGGATTATAACAAAAATTTTTAATTTAAATGCTAAACTACTAACTGAAGTTAAAATTACGAGATCAAAAGTAGCATTATTTTCTTTTAAAAAGCAAAAAATAAGATTGAGAGTGACCATGAAAATTACACCTCTGTTACTTTTGTTCTTATCAGTTTGACTGTGGAAGTCATAATTGTGGCAATGAAGTCAAGGTTAATGTGGTGAAAAGTGTTGTAATAAGTTTAGAGCCAGAATTACTTTTTGACACTAATTTGTTTTTCTTTTAATGTCACTGTTTAGATTTAAATTCCAATATTTATAGCATTCCTCACATGATATTGACTTTTGATCTAATTAGTTTGATTTTAGAGGGCAAAAATTAATCAGATAAATAGTCAAAATTATGAGGTCGAGAGTAAGCAACAAAGAATAGAGATGAGAGTGAGAAACATGAAATTACAATTTTTAAGAATGAAAGTATAAAGTAGGTGGGGAACGCTCCTGCCTCTGGGCCACTACATATACCATTAATACACTTGGAAGTCCATTTTGAAAAGTGACCGTTATTGTTGCCGCAGAACTTAAACGAAATGATACTAAAGTTAAAGGCTTTCAACAATCAATGACAGTTATTTTGAAAGATGACCGCCAACGTTGTCACACAAGAAATATATGATGACACCAAAGGTAAAAAAAAAAATCATAATTAATTATGTGCCAAATAACAAGCTTTAAAGCTCTTGTTGACAGCAGCCCTTTGTATACAAAACGTGACCTATACTATGCAGATGAACTAATTAATGTCCACCATTTTGAAGAATGGCGGCCATTATGGTCCACAAGTCAGTACCCTTTAATTGTTCCTCAGATGCCTCAAATGCCATTCTATCAAAACTCCAAGTCCTTGATCACAGAAACACTATAAATACAGAAATAACCTACCAATGGGGGCAATTTGAAAGATGGCCGCCATTGACGTCATAGGACAAATATATATTGGTGCTATAGTTATGGGCCTTTGATTGTTTACCAAATGCAAATTGTTTGTCACCACAACAACTCTTTCTGGAAATAAATGTTACAAAACATAAGTTAAATACACTCCAATGGTGGCCATCTTGAAAAAAGGCAAAAATTTCATACTGGTATCAGAAAAGGCACCCCCAAACTACTGCACGTATTTGCTGTACCTTGTTTGGTTGCACGTTTTTACACGTCCGATACTGGACCCTTGCACAGGCAAGACCTACCATTTTGACGATAGCAGACCTATGAGCTTGAACTTTGTTTTTGTAAAAACATTTTGTTTTATTCCATGCAATTTTAACAACGTACGGCATTTGTTGTACTGTGTGGTTTTGCAGATTGACGAAAACACAGAAAACCCACCTGGGGGCACTATCGTGAGAGATAAAAATGGCAAACCGACGGGTCAGTTGCTGGAGAATATTGCTATTCACTTATTGATAGATGGAGATCCAGACCAAGGTTTCGATGAAATATATGAGTCATGCAAAATGCAATGGCGGTATTATGCATCTGTTGGACTAACAACTGTAACTGATCTCGCTTACAACGCGACAGAAATCAAGGATAAGGCTCTGAAGAAAGTCGCTGACAACGATGACTGTCCTGTTCGTGTTGGTAAGTCGTGTTATTAGTTCCGTAGGCACAGATAATCTATTGAATACTGTCTCAGTACTAGACCATCAATGGAACTTGGTGAATAACACTCCATCAATAGGTTAGGACTCTTTTCAACGGAAGGGTAGGTAGCCCCCCCCCTTTAATGTGTTAATCCTGATAGTTCTTTGTCCTCTTTTCTTTTATGTTAAGAGGTTTAAGGTTTTGAGTTATTAAGAAAAGCACTTTGAAAAGTGATAAAAACAGACATATGTTTGTCGTAATTCCCTTAAATAGTGTGCTCAAACTTGTAACTACATTAGTCTTTCTTCATTATACCTGTTTAATTGGATAATACACATGACAGTTTCCAAGGGCTTACCCTCCAAGCACTTGTGCAAAAACTGTGTGTAAGTCTTCGCAATAGTTCACATCACGATTTTTTTCGTCATTTCTCTTGAAAACAATGCCACTACTACATACCTGATTGAAGTAATAAGTTACCCTTCCCCCTCTCTCCCTCCCCATCTTTCTTATACGCACACTCAGACAAGCACACCCAAGATATGTTTGGCATTCTGTATACAATAGCTAATGCACTCACAAAAGTATACTTCAACGTTAAATAAAATAAGAACTTCAATATGTATTAAATAATAAACATATACAAAATGACTGTAAAAAATAACCCATATCTTGGGCAATAAAGTAAAATTACACATTCATAGGTAATAATCATCCTTTCCTTGAGGAATTACACAAAATAAAGGCAATTTCTACATTTATTACATGTAAAATTTACTCAAAAGTGTTAAAGTACTTTAACTTTTTGGAAAGGGTGGGAGCAAGTGAGAGACTACTGCGTACATCATCGGACTTGTGATCCAAATATTGCTAGTTTGATCCCCGTGTACTTTATCAGGTTGGGTCCTTTGGTAGACCTAGGATGTTTCTGTCACATTATCACTGACCTGGGTTGATAGTTGCACTGTGGTTTTACATGATGGTAAAGGCTGTTTTCACCTACTGGAGAAGCGAAAGCGTAACAAGATCAGTTCGTTAGTTTAAAGAGTAACTCGTACCTAAGATTTACAAGAACTGCGTCAACTTAGAAATAGCTCTGTCAGCTTGTCGTCAAGGTAGAATTGTTTTCGATGATGTCCAAATGTTATTGAGCACAAACTTGAAAGTGTTTTGCACTATTTTTAATTTCAACAAGTACATCGTATTGTACCAAATCATACAATATAATCAAACAGTTTACACAAAATTGTGAAATATGAAAAACTTGTCGAAATCTTAATAAATTTTCCTGTTCTTCATTGTAGCGGTTTATCACCTTAAGAGTGTAAACGAAAGTTATGACGAAGAGAGCAATGCGATGTCATCATATACAGAAGATGATTCAGCAGAAAAACAGAGAAGAGATCATGATATTGGAAATTATAATGGTCGTCTTTGGGTAGCAGGTATAAAGTTAATAGCTGATGGCTCACCTCACTGCGGTACCATGGCAACGAAGGAACCATATTTGTTTACTCCACTAACTGAAACACTGTGCTTCCCAAAAGCTCCTGGATATGGCAACCTGAACATGGAAAACGATGCTTTGATACGTACAGTGAAACATTTTCACACTAAACGAAAGCAAATAGCCATACATGCCCATGGTGACAGAGCATGTGAGCAAGTCCTGACAGCATATGAGACAGTAAGATTGTGACAAATATTTTCCGTGAAAGCGTAACTAAGTTAAAAGCCTTCGATTCTGCTGTTTCTGATTTGGAGAACCAGTACACGTTTGTTGCTTCAACAATAGTTTAAATGTGTACAAGTTTGATCACTTATCTCCTAGATATTGCTAGCCAAGTGCTGCACTGTTTACTTGGGTTATTGTCTCCTTTACCGTAGTACCCTTATTTTGCTTCAACAAATGACAATACAAATTTGAAAGTCTTTTCTTTACATGTGAAAAATTAAATGGTATAGTTTCGATGTTTTTGTGGCAGGTTTTCAGGGAACACGGTGAAAACGACAATCGACATCGCATGGAACATCTAGGTCTAGTAACTAAGGAACAGCTAGCTAGAGCAAGTAAACTTAAGCTTGCACTTTCCTTTTTTGTTGATCATCTTCGATTCTATGGACTTGTTTACAAAACGGATATCTTCGGTAAGCGGGTCAATCGATGGACTCCACTATCAGAGGCGACTAAGGTTGGGCTTAAGTGGACAATCCATCAGGTAAACGCAATTTACAAATTAAAGACTTTGATGTGATTAGTAAGGTTGCCAAACATATGGTTTTTAAAAGAAAAGAAACTAGAGAGCCTTATGTCAAATAGTAAGACCAAGCGATAATGGCAACAAAACAGCTCTTTGTATCAAACAAGTGGCTGAGCTATACATTAAGGGAGATAGGCCAAAAACGATTGTTTTCGACATTTTAGTTACAGCTAGAAGTTCCTGTTTATTTTGTAATTGTTTGAAGGGTTTCACATTAAAGCTAAGACTAATCGGTATGAGAAAGGTGTGTTAGGAGCTTGAATCTAGAATACGCTAAGAAACGTTGCGCTTAGGAACAGAGTGGTGCCAAATGTTTCAATCTTCCATTGTACCATAAACCGTTCAAGAAAAAAGGTTAAACTATTGCTAGGAGTCAAATACACGTACCCTCACATAGGTAAGTAGCTCATGGAAATGCATGAGCACTGAGGTTCGTAAAAATTTCAAGGGAAACCATTTTTAATGGAATTTGCTTAGTCGTAGGGTGTTGCTGACTTCCACTGTGGTCGACGCAGCGTGAAAACCGAAGATGACGACTTAGGTCCTCTCTGAAAAATATTCTTGAATGTAATAGGTTGCATATGAACAAGAAAATTTACAGAGAAAATCCCGTTTTTGAGACGTTTGGGCTACCTATGATTTTAACTTCGCTTCTGACTGAAAGTTCCATCGTACTTACCAAAGATGCGGCTGGAAGAATCCCCGATATTCCTGCCAACGAGCTTACTGGTGGTTCCAAAGGAACTAGGCCGGTGAGATCCAGCAGCAAAACTCTCAGACAAAGTTGATATGAAAAAAATTATGGCTGTATTAAAACAAACCCTGCAACTGGCTACAAGCATGGTCGTAAATCCCGGGGGGATGGGGGATATATCCCCCAACATTTGACTAGGGGGAATGGCCCATGCAATCATCCCCCAATGTCTCAGTCTACAGATACGTGTATGATGGAAAGTATATTTTATTCTTCATTTTCGTAAGAAATTTTTTCAATCTCGCTTCCCTTTCTATCATAAATGTTTCTCAAACTATCAAAATTTTAGCAAATCGTTGGCAATCTATCAAAATTTTCGCGCGCTCCGCTCGCTTCCAGTCTTACGTCAGTGTCACTCATATTATCAATATCTTCCGAGAGCAACTTTCGGAAAAACACAGCAGCAAAAAGTTGAAAGCTTACGAGTTAGTGGGTAAAAGACTGGCTTATGGCAGTGACTTGTAGGTTTGTTGGGCAATTGAAAGTGTCTCGATGTAGAGTCTGAATGCAGGTTTTGTAATGGAAATATCATTCGTCACTGTTTACACTCCATGTCATGACCATTATTAAGGTAATAATACACGAAACTGTTCTGATCGCAACACTTTCCGAAGAACAGAGATACATCTCCAAACATCTGTGGGGACCTCACATCAATATGGAATCTTTCAATCTAATATGTAGCATGATGTAGAAGGTTGAAAGTACGTAATATCTGCCGTTATACATTTTTCAAAAATTTTTACTAGAGCTTCGCCAGTTCGCGCTGAGCCATTATCGGTATAGATGGTGATTGTTAATACACTTATGACGAAAACAGCACACTGTAACGCTCTTATTAGTCCTTCACCCATTTTGCTTCACCTGTCAGGGAGGTCTAATATCACCTCCCTGCACCTGTACTCTCCCTCCCTCTCATTTTGCATTGCTGGCAGCTGTTCGTCCAGATTTTAGTTCAAAAGTAGTAAAAATACGATAGTAAAGTGTTCGGCGTGGATGTAAGGTAGTATACGCATTATGTCATCCTCCCGCCCCAATTAATATGATTAATACAGATCTTCCAGGAGGTCCTATTTAGGTATCTGCTAGCCTTAGATGCCCTTTCATAATGCACAAGGAAAGGACATATTTCGTAATAACTTTAGAATGTTTCTGTGGACTCCACGCACATATTTTTGTGTAAAAACTTTTTAGAAGGCAGTAAAATAGACGGAAGGGAGGGGGCTTCAGGAGATTTGTTGACAACGTATCTGTCTCTTAATAAATAGACAGCATATTCTCCTCTTTTACCTTACTAAAAACTAGCATTCACTAAATTATGGACATTTTCCGGCCATATATGATCAGTTCCAAAAACATCCCAAAGATAGCACCATTTTGCATCTAAAAGACCTTAAACTAAGAAAACAAATTCTCAAGGGGAGAGGGAACACCTTCCTAAGGACGACACCTTTATGTAGTGACAAACGAAATTTCAAAACTGCCGCATTAATGCAGGAACGCATGAAAAATAAAGGTGTAATTTACGCAGACTTGGGGGAACTGAGGAATTATTACGACATCATCTATGGTGCCCCCAATCACAAAAAACCTGGCGACGCCACTGATCTCAAGCCAACTTGCAGGTCTTGTAATGATCTCCGAATTCAAAATCCAGTTGTCTGGGTTGACCCTATATGTTGATCCCTGTCTTTTTAAGCTTAAAAGGACATTGCTGTTTATGTACAATTTCAATCCGGTGCAGCTTATCTACGAGTTTTGTGCTCAAAATAGCATTTCCTAAATATATGAATATACCAATAGCCTACCAAAGAACATTACCACTGAAATTAACCCCTTAAAACAATCTTCCTGGCACTTCTGAGACATTAAAAACCAGGAGCTTCCGGGGCTCTGCCCCTGGACCCCACCAGCGGCCCTAAGGCGGGCACCTGGACCCCACCAGTGGGAGTTGCTCCTCTTACTTTATACCTCTAGTGTCGCTATTGCAGCTACCTCAACAACTGCAAACCAAAGGACACAAAACGTTTTCAAAAAGTGCAAAGTTGTGTTATGAAACGTTTTATAACATAAGTTTACTCGTTTTGGAACGTTTTATATTAGCAGGGAATGCATGTCTTGTGTGATTTTGGAGATGTGTTCGTTGTTATATTTTACAAATGGGCTGCTGTTCTCCACACAACTTGACTAATGGCAAACATACCTGAAGAACCCATGATCACTCTGCATTCAAGATCTCTTTGCTTTTGCTTGTATTATGCTTCTAATATTCCTCTCTCAACTGAAAGATAACCATTAACGTTGCCAAAGAAAAGTAAGACAACGACATCACTATTGGTCAGCGTGCCTCACGTCTACTGAGTTGGAAAAAGGTTGCTCCACCGGGCCGTTTATAAAAATGACAGGAGTTCGTCGACCAAAACAGATTGTGTGTGAAATAAATCTCCTCTGGGCACTTTTTTACTTTACTAAAATTAACAGATTTCATTAGAATTAAATAAAAAATCAGCTGAGCGGGAAACCTTTAAATTTTCAATAGGAGGATGACTCGACATATTACACTGCATCTGAAGACTTTGTTATGTACTTACTTTGGGATCATTGTCTGTGTGCCAACATTACTCGTCAGCGTTTCGTCAGGAAAGAAACTTCTGTCAGCAAATCCGTTTCCCATTTCACTTGAGTATGATCCACCGTTTCTCTCTAGTTATATTGCTGAACAAGAATCTCAACTGTTTAAGTTACTTAGTAAATGCACGTTACCTTTTATATATTTAAACATAGACAATATACAACCACACAATTCTTAATAAATTGGATAAATAGGCCATACGTTAAGTAAGTAAGTAAGTAAGAGTCTACATTTGCAAGAGTTTATCAAGTTGTTATGATTTTTTGCTATGGTTTTAGGATCATCCTGCCTTCCCCGGTAAAGCAAATCCATTCGCCAACATGAAAACAGCAATAACTCGCTGTACCAAAGATGATCCCAACACACCGTACGGTCCCGAGTACAGAGTTTCAATTGATGAGGCCCTTAAAGCCTACACAATTAACGGAGCGTGGCAGCTTCACAGGGAAAAGGACCTCGGTAGCATCACTGTTGGAAAAATGGCTGATTTGATTGTGCTGTCAAAAAATCCCTACAAGGTAGACCCTTTCGATTTAGAGACAATCAACGTCGTTGAATCATTTCTGGAAGGCAGAAGAAACAACTTCGCTGTCACGAGGGCGATCCAGAACAGTAACATAGCCGTCCTACAATCTATTAAACATTCCCCAAAGGCGTAGAAGGATATTTTGGAGAAAGCACACTATTGAGAGGAGTGCCACAATCAGTTGGAACGTAAAGTACAACCAAGGGGTTGTTAGTACAACGAACGTCCGTCTTAAATGGTTTCCAGATTGCAAAAAATGGCATTTAGGCATCCCTCCTTTCGAGATTTTTTGATGGGAATGAAAACTTCCAAAACGGGGGCAAACTAACAATTTATTTTTAAGCATTTGTGTGGTGAGTTTTTGTAGGAAAGATTCATTTTTGTCTTAGAAAGAGCTTAGAAGTAACATGACGTTTCGATATCTTCTCAAATGCTTTCAAGCACTAGGAATCAGGGTTGAGGCCAGGACTTTTCCTATAGGGGGCCCAGCATTCGAACAAAAATCCCAGCAACCCGGAGCCCTGGCAAAGGCAACGTCTTCCTGAAAGGATAGCGAAAGCAAAATATTCGGCACACGAAGTGGGCAGAAAATTTCGGATGCTTGTATTGAAGACAATTTAAAATTTTTATTGAGGTTTTTATTTTGAGAATAATTGACAAAATAAAAATGGTGAAAATGTATTAAGGATTACATACTTGTTGTACCTATTATTGCTCCCTGAGAAAAGTGGAAAGCCGATGGTATGCCCTTGGCTACACCTATAGTGCTACGCTGCTAGAAACTATCATTTTAGCATCTAGAAAGACAATGGTTCTGTGAAAAAAGCAAAGTATATTTAGAAATAATAAAAGCATGGACACTTTTTCGTCAAAAAATAACAAAAGTTTGTTCTTCCTTCACAGCCAGCAAGTAAGTAACCATTTAGTGTTGTCAGAAATACGTCCTGCAAAACTGCGGCGATCCGCGAATCTGAAGTATATTTGATTAAATTATATCAGTGATGAGGAAAAATGCAAAAAGTTTCCCAATAGGACTGATTTCCTTTGTATTGAATCCTGCCTTACAAAGAGTAAAAGTAAGCTATCCTATTGCAGATGAATTTGCGACCTTACAAAAAAATAACTAAATAAAATAAAATAAAATAAAAATAAACATTAAAACAAGTCCCAACGATAAATTTGCTTTGGTTAGTAAGTATGAGAGGAGGACAAAATACTATTTACTATACGAGAGTAATCTATAAGAGAGAAGGAAAGAAACTCAGCACCGTGCGAAGTATAAAAACTTTTGTCTGTATTGAAGAATGTTCGTACCCTTAGAGCAACAAAGATTAACTCTCGGGGAGACTGTTCCTCACGGGCTTTAGATTGTCAAACTTTATCGTACCTATCATGGATTCAGACGATTTCGGAGGATTAGCAGATTGTGCACCTCGGGCCCTATATAGACTATAAACTGCAATCAATTATTGGACAAAAAAAAATCCCATCAAAAAAATTACGTTTTACACAAATGGGATATATGCCCTTGCAGCACATTACAAAAGGCACTATGATATGCAACCAAACAACTGTTTACTCAGTTATGTGGTACACTTCCTACTGAAATGAAATGACGGCAATATCAATGTATCGTTTTAAAATTAAACCTCTTCAAAGTTTGACCCGTCTTAAGTAACTCATTAGATATGCTCAAATTATGATGTGGAATATTCATATGGTGCTGGTTTTACCTTTGTTAAGTGTACAGTTTCCGCTTGTCCAACTGACACTTTGATTGGTTTATTTCAAGAGAACTTTTTTCTACGAGGTGGAATTCCTCAAAGTATATTCATGTTACAACTCTGTTGGAAATGGAAATTAATAAAATAAAGAATAACGATATCTATATATTGCTGTCACTACTTCCTCTGGCTTTCATCTTACCATAACTTATTTTTCATACTGAAGTGTGGACTAATAAACTCAAAAAACTAACAACATTTAATTTAGCATTATCCTTTGAAATTCTAATTTTGTGAAACAGTTGGTTCTGAGAGCCATGATACTTAACACAGTAATAACATTCACTTTTTTATGATTCTTTTCAGTGGAGGTCTCTAAAAATCTCAACAACAGCTCTTAACTAGAGGGAACTGTGCGGATTTTACACTTTGGCGTACATGTGATAGCCTTAGAATTTCCAAGACAAAACTACTCCGAGATGGGGGGTGGGTACAAATCCAAAACCTCGAAAACGGCAAAGGGTTGCCGAGAAGACGGTTGAACCAGAAACCCCGCGTAGTAACTGAAAAATTTGATATCTCGGACTTTATTGTGGTAAATTTAGAAAGTTGGGGCTTTTGTTGGACAAATCTTTTAATGTTTGGTTTTACTACAAAAATTTTAACACTTAGAGCTTTTATTGAAGGATATGTCCTCCTTGAGAGCACAAACTAGGAAACCTTCAGGGGCAACTTATTTCCGTGCGGGTTTACGCTCTTCACTAAAGCTTACTGACGGTTCTGAAAACTTCCCCTATGGGCCGTATGTCTCTCTCAGCATTCCTTTTGATGCTACCCCTGTTAGCGTGTACTCGCTTGTTCGCATTTGGAACGTACCAAGGGTATGAAGTGAGCGTGTTCTTTGTTGTTAGTAAAGATATCCTACATTATGGACCTTATTTCTAGTTATTCAAATTGTTGGCAGTACCGGTATGCTATGATGTTCGAAATTTTCGAGGAAAATACAAAATTAGAAAATTACACAACATGTTTGGACGTTGGGACACAGATCTGCAAGATTGCAAATCTCTAAAGTAACTTGGATGCCACTTTCGTTAGTGGGAAATTGTATTTTAAGTGCAAAACATGTCCGGTAGACAGTCTGAAAGTTTTGGAGGAGCATCCCACCTTGTTTCTCTCTAGGTACGTCCATGGTCTTACCAAGATAATGATTTGACTCGGCTTTTAATTAAGTTCAGTTTACTCTATATTTGATAAACTTACACGAAAATACGGTAACCACCCTAAATTAACAACAGTATAAAATTATTTATACCCTTATTCAGATACTTGAGATGGGTTAATACGTTGAAAATATGAGAATGCGAGCCTTTTGCAACATTAGATTTAATATTATTTCAATAAAACAGATAATTTTTGATTGTCATTTTCTTAGCTATATCACGTTCGTAGTCAGGATTTCTTCAAGGGGATTCGGCGACCATAACCAGAGTTTTGGGAGTTCGGGAAACCCCCCTTTCCCAGCGAATCACTTGGTCACTTGTGCGAACTGCCACCCCCCCCCCCTTTCCATCCGCCTTCGCACTTTATTGTACGAGGATTGTACATATTCGTACGCCTCAATGGTTTCCCTGTGTTAAGTTTTTCTCTCCATAGAATGTGGTCGTCTCCTTAACCCCAAAATTTGGGCATCGTTAGAGTTCCAGAGTCTGTTAGGCACCGTTCGGTGATTCCAATCTCAACTTTCACGTACACTTCCGAACATGCCCTTGATATCTCTATGCCGGCGTAGCTTTTGATTTCAACCTTCATCAACATGAAATTCACAGCGAATGAAGAGCCTTGGCTCCTTTTTGGCAAGTTCCCCCAGATAAGCCACTGAATGTGGGTAAAAGTAGGCCAGTTCATGCCATACGAGTATTTGGCCTACCTAATGCTGTCCTTTGTCATAGTGGTGGCGCCAGGTGGGGGCAGGGCCATGCCCCGACTGGGAAGCCTGCCCCCCTCCCCGTCGGGAACATTTTTCGGTTTCGTCGGGGAGCTTTTATGTATACGATAAAATATGTAGTTCCCGACAACGGCCAGTCGCCCCGACGATTTACTTAATTTTGGTCTAAATCAGGGCAAATTCTTCAATAAAACCCCTAAATTTTCCAATGTTTTTCCTTAAAAACCCAAATTTTTTCACATTTTTCATGGAAAAAACCCATTTTTTTTTTAATTTTCTCCAAAAAGAGCCCAAAATTTTCGGTGTGCATTTTCCTTGAGACATCGGCACTCTATCGCCCTCGTTGAGGCTTTGGGTTGTTGGCCCCCCTGTCGGGCAAATCCTGGCGCCACCCCTGCTTTGTCATTATTTCGAAAACTTCCACACCCTTCCTACATTCAGAGGGGGGCCAGTATTTAGATCCTGTACCAACTCCCGGATGGGCTCTCCGTGGACCAATTTGTATTCAAGGAAACTTTTCCGCGAGCTTCGCTCGCCTCGAAGTCTGCTAGGCCGTCCCTAGGTGCCTTACTTAGCTTAAAGAATATTCTGTAGCCTAATGGTCGGCTAAAAATATGATCAATCCATAGTTGTTCAAATATTTTTTGTATACAGTATTCGGCGAACGTTAAGGAGGGATGAACTACTTGGACGGGCAGAAGGTTAAAATGATACAGTGCGTGCTATCCACGTTAGGAGCCAGCCATCCGACAAGTGTTTTCTTCTGCGTAAGCATAGGTTTTCTCTTTACTCTCGCATACCTCAAACATTTGGCCCCCTGTGCCATATTCATTTTCCCTGTATATCAGATTTTCTGAAAACTCAATGGTCCCAAAGCTTGGTACTTTAAACTTGCATACATGGTGCCAAATGTAAACTACTAAGCCATGAAATGGCATGGAATAATGATTGATCATTTACCCAACTTTGCAAGGGAACACTGGACAAGTCCGACTGTGATCAAAGACAATGTTTTCATCACATCCCCATTGTGTTATTATGGACCTTCTTGTATTTTTCTGTCGTTTCGCACACCAACCTTGCCCGGTAACTTACAGCTTAAACATAAGCTAAGTTTCAAACTCATCAACACATCTCTTCTGCTCCTTCTCGCCGGTGATATCGCCTCCAACCCAGGCCTCTTCCTTCTAGAAGGCCCAAGCATCCATGTGCAAATTGCTGTAAGGGTGTCACCGCCAGGAGCGAATCCATTTCCTGCGACGACTATGATAGGTGGGTGCACATCAGGTGTACCAACGCTATATCTGATGCTCTCTATGATAGTCTGGTAGTGAAAGGGTCTGAAGTGGACTTTGTATGTAATTGTTGCAGTTTTCAATACCTTCCCTTTGTAGATTTCGTCAATCTCACGGAAAATAATAATGCTGGCCCTGTTTTTTCCTCTAATAGTGTCGCTAAAATAGCCAAACCAACTGAGGCCCATGACGATCATTTCCAATACTTCTCTCGAAAAGGCCTCCATTTCATTCATCTTAATGTCCCGTCTCTGATCCCTAAATTATCGGAGCTTAAAATATTAGCTGGTAGAACTAAAGCCACCATCTTGCCCTCTCTGAAACCTGGCTTGATGACTCCGTCACAGATGCTGAAATTCGCATTGAAGGTTACAGTGTGCTTCGTTGTGACAGAAACAGGAACTGGGGAGGTGTCTGTCTTCACATTTAGAACTAGATTGCATTTAACCCACGTCCAGACCTTGGCAGTGATCAGATTGAGTCAGTCTGGGTGGATCTACTACTTCCCAAAAAGAAACCAATAACTGTTGGCTCATGTTATCGCCCTCCCGATGACAAAAATTTCCTCAGCCACCTTGAAGTTACTCTTTCTCAAGTCAGTTTAGACTGAATTTATTATACTTGGTGACTTAAATATTGATTACCTCCGTAAATCTGGTCCCCTTTTTTCTAAACTGGAAAGTATGTTACACATTTTTGCTTGTAAACAGGTTATTAATTCTCCTACCAGGATGACGGATTTTTGTTCTTCCCTGCTTGATCACATTATCTGCAACAATGAAAAAATCTCTCAGTCTGGTACCGTTAGTACAGGTCTGAGTGACCATTTCCTTATATATTGTACCCGTAAGATTTTTAGAGGGCAATCCAGCCACAGTCACAACACTATTAAAGTGCGTTCACTTAAGAATTATAACAAAGATAATTTTGTGGATGCCATTCGCACCACTGACTGGTCTGAAGTCTAGTGCAGCGATGTTAACAAGGCATGGGGTGCTTTTAAAAAGATCTTTATCAGTTTAATCGATAGTATCGCTCCAGTCAAGGAAATTCGCATAAAGAAACGTACTGAACCCTGGATGAACAACGACATTCTTGAAAGTATAAGGCTCCGGGATCAGGGGCCGTATGCACAAAAAATCCTTATCTTAAGTGGAAAATCCTCCTTAACTTCCCAAAAGAAATCTTAGCTAAGGGAACTCCTTAAGTGGTATGCACAAAGCACCTTAAGAGTTTCCTTAGCTAAGAATTTTCTCAAAGGATAAGGAATTCCTCAACTCTGCAGGATAATCTCTTATGTCTAGAACAATGTTTAGCCTGTGCATTGACCAATAGAATTCATTGTTACAATAGCTCAACACTGGGGAATTCATGGGGAATCACCGTTTTTAAGGAATCCTTTACTTGAAAGTGAGCAAGCACATGGGTGTGTAATGTACACACAGTACAATGTGGAAGGGCTATAAACATGGCAGCTAAACAAAGAGGGCCGAAGTGGAATTGTGAGGAGAAAGAGGTACTTGTTGAGGAATTCTTGAAACAGAGGCACATCCTTAGGGGACGATTCTCCACTAAGATCACATCACAAGCTTTGATTCTTCGGTGTCCTTGGGGAGGGATAAAGGGAGGCGTGTCCCCTTTTTGCTTTTGGAAGAGGACTGAGATGCGTAATGGTGCTATATTTGAAACATTTTGAAGCATTTAAACACGCATGACGTTCCAATTTAGGTGAGGGAGAGCGCACCCGTTGCTCGTCCAGACTCGTTCAGACTGCTTTTGATTTTCCCCGACTAGCTAATTTTCCCTCGACTACTTACAAAGGTGGGGGAGCCACTCCCCCCCCCCCCCCTCCCATCGCGCAGGCTACTGGTCGATATTCATGACAGGAGAAAGGTTCGATGTTCATAATGGGAAAAGGGGTAAAATACGTAATACAGTAATAGAAAAGGGTTCCACATTGAAGATGGGAACAGTTCGATTATGAGTATCGAACCCTTTTTTCGATTGTGAATATCGAACCTTTTTACGATTATAAATAACGAACCTTATTTCCTATTATGAATAACGAATCCATATTTCAATTATGAAAAGCGAACGTTTTTCATTTTGACTATCGAACATTATATCGATTATGAATATCGAACTTTTGTTTTATTATTAATAGCGAACCGTCTTTTTTCAATTATGAATAGCGCGGACTTTATAACTAATGAACCTTTTTATTCTTCGCTAGAAATCTCACAAATTCGTTTATGTCTCAGGAGAGCATTTGTAACCCAGTGAATGATTCAACAAGTAGTACTCTGATGCATTCACGGGCCAAGGTTCGATTCCCAGGTCGAGTTATACAAAAGATTCTAAAAATGGAACCAACTGCCGTTATAAGCAATGGGGTAGGGAAACAATCCAGTACCCCAAAACTGGAAAAAAAAAAAAAGAAGTCGAGGTCGCCCCTCGATTAAATCAAAGAGTTATAAGTTGAGGCGTAAAACCCTGTCTAGCTAACTACCCGATGTGTTCTAAATGTATCTGCAACAACCTGTTGAGAGTTCCAACAAGCATAGGGCCCTCAGGCTTCTGTTAGTGGGTGGTTCAATATTTTCAGCCAGAAGATCCTTAATGAAAAGTATCCCAGCTCTATCCAAACGAAATCGCTGGTATATCTCATGTTCGGGGTAAAAATCCAAAGGATTTTCAAGGTTGCGGTATATTCTTGGTCTCGGGACTGCCCTTTCCACTTCGTCCACTTCATCCACTTCGTCCACTTCCCGGTAAGCAGCAATAAGTGCCATGCAGAAATAATGTTGTTCCACACTTTGACTTGGTCAAAGCCATGCACAAATGAACCCCCACTGTGTTGTACAGTCACTGAATTTAAGGACAAAATTCCCACTTAAGAGATTCGAAGAGGTACCTTAAAGTTAAGGAGATATTTGGGAAAATTCTCATCTTAAGATCCTTTATGCATACCACTTAGGTTAAGAATGATCACTTAAGGAAATTCATAAGGAAATACTTAAAAAAATACACTTAAGATGTTTTGTGCATACGGCCCCAGCTTCTTTACAGATTTTAAACAAAATCGTGACCCCGATCTATACTCTAGTTATTGTAAAGTTAGAAACAAGATTCAAAGGGATGTCAAGCAAGCCAAAGCGAGGTTTTTCATTGACAAAATCGCTGAGAACAAAAACAATCCCAAGAAGCTCTGGAAGCATCTGGAGTGTTTTGTTTACACTTCCTCATCAAACAACAGTGAGGCTCAGATTGTCCTTAATATCGATAATGAAATTTGTTCTAGTTCTCATCGTGTTGCCAATTACATAAATTACTTTTTACCAATATTTCTAGTACCCTTGCTGATTGTTTGCCCCGATCCTCTGGTAAATTTGACACTGATTTTGCTGCCTTCAGAAATTATTATCTTCAAAAGGGCATAGTTCCTAATTCCTTTAAATTGTCTAAGGTGTCCACTGACTTTGTTTATAATGAGTTATGTGCTTTAAATATTAGCAAAGGCACCGGTCTCGATGGAATCCCCGCCAAGTTTTTAAGGGACGGGGCTGACGTCCTGAAAGACCAAATGACTCACATAATTAATTTATCTATTGAAAGCCGTATCGTTCCAGCTGATTTCAAATATGCCCGTGTTAAGCCCCTTTTCAAAAAGAATAGTCGGTTGGAGGTGGGAAACTACAGGCCTTTAGGTATCCTCAGTGTTATCTCAAAATTACTTGAAAGGGCTATTTTCGTGCAGATGGAAAAGTATCTTATCTGAATGATAATAAGATTTTGTATGCTTTCAATCAGGCTGTAAAGCAGGTTTTTCCACCGATACCAGCCTTATTCATCTAAGTGACTACATTCGAAGTCAGTCCTCGGTTGGTAACTATACCGGGATGGTTCTGATAGACCTACAAAAGGCCTTTGATACAATTGACCATCATATACTTTGCAAAAAACTCGAGGCTATGGGTTTCTCCTCCGTTGACCGGTTTGTATATCCTATTTGGGGATAGCAGTCAGATTGTAAATGTTAATGGTGTTAATTCTGACCCTACTACTGTAACCTGCGGGGTACCCCAGGTAGTATTCTCGAACCCCTTTTATTTCTTTGTTATATTAATGATATGCCTATTAGTGTAAACTGCAAACCCCTTCTATATGCTGACGACAGTGCTTTAATTGTCTCTGATAATGATGTTCAGAACATCAGTAATTGTTTAAGTAAGGAATTAGAGTCTTGTAGAGAATGGTTGGTTGACAACAGACTATCGCTTCACCTGGGCAAGACTGAATCTATTAGACTCTTTGGATGGAAAGTTATGTTAAAAAAATCCAGGTCCCTCTGTGACTCTTGTTACGGTGATTTTATTAAGTCCTCCAATTCAGTTAAAACCTATAGGAATCGTACTGGATAAGACCCCTTCGGGTGAGTTTATTGCCCGTGATATTCTTAGAAAAGCAGGGGGGCACGTTTAAAATTTTTTATATAGGCAGTCACCCTCTCTGAACAGTCGTACTAGTAAGATCTTGTAAACTGCTCTTATACATTGTTGTTTTGATTATTCTTGTTCCTCCTGGTTCTCTGCTCTCCCCAAGCAGTATAAAATAAGCTTCAAGTTATGCAAAACGAGATTGTTAGGTTTATTTTAGATATGGATCCACTCACCCATATCGGGCAAAGTGAATTAAACAAAGTCGGTTTTTTATCTGTATGCGACAGGGTGCAACAACTTAAACTTAACTTGGTTTTTAAGATTTTTAACGGCACCTGTCCCGAGTACCTTAAATCAGATTTTACCAGATTGAATAATATTCATCAGCACAGTACCAGGGGTAGCCCATTCAACTTTCTTGTTCCTAGAATGAAAGGATCCTCTGATCGTACCTTTTTCTTTACAGGTATTGAACTTTGGAACTCGCTTCCTAATGCGGCAAAGCAAATTAAAAATGTTTTAAGTTTTTAACTGTACGTTAAGAACTATCTTGCCAACAAATCACTTTTAGCGGAGCAATGTCTCTAATTCATTTTTTTATTGACTCGAGTGCCGGCGTCTTTCATCCAGTGCATTATTTCTGCTAATTTTCCATTCCTTGTGTAAGTGTTTCTTGTTCCGTCTTTAGGGACCCCAATGGAAATAAGCTTTTCGTAAGCTTTTTGGGTTATCCCTGGTACTCTGTTTTTAACTCCTTTTTCTCGTCTTTTACGTGTTATTTTCGTCTGTTTGCCTGTAGTACGCCTTTCTGAATGTCTTTGCTTTTGTTTTTGTTTGTGTTTATTGTTTCATTTTGTACCAAATAAAATCAATCAATCAATCAATCAATCAATCAATCAATCAATGAATCAATAGTCATTCAAATTCGCAATTACCTCTCCAGTTTGCTCCCCGCTGTTTACAATTTACTCTCCTCGTTCCCTTTTCTTTATTCTCTTAGCCCGCATCGGGCCGAGGCTTCAGGCTGTCGCCCATCGTTTATCCAATACTGGCTCACCCTATTTCAGTCCTGCGTTTCTTTGCCAAGTATATAGAACTTTAGATGTAGCTCCTCTCGGGTGTGGAGCCAAGTTGAGACTTTTCACCAGCGGCGAAGGCTTCCCCCACCCCGTCAGTGAAATTGTCCAATTTTATCGGTGGGAGCCTGGAGTTGTATGATAAAGCATGCAATCCCCGACTGCAAACAGTCGTCCCGATGGTTTACATGATTAACCTCTCAAAGAAGGCATATTATTTAGTAAAATCCTCAAATTTTCTGCAATATCTCAAATTTCAAACTCTCTATAATTCATCACCAAATTTTTCAAAGTTTCCTTAACAGAAACGTACCCAAATATTTCAAATTTGTTCAGCAAACACTCCAAATTTTCGGCCTTCGTCCGCCACAAAAATCAGTTTTGCATTCCTTCCGACCACCCGTTACCTTGTCGGGACTTTTGATTGCTGGAACCCGTTCGAATATTTGCACTCCCTTCTCATTGAGCAAATTATGGCGTCATTCCTGGTTCCTGTTCTGCTGATAAGGTGTGAAGTAACACCTTTTGGGAAAAGCTGATCAAGTAATGCGCCAGGGAACAGGGACTGGAAAAAGGGACCAGGGGTGGCGAAGCCAGCAACCCATGACTTCGTCGAAGGTGACTGGTTGAAGAAAGGATAACAAAAGCAATTTTCTGGGCGCGCGAAGCGACCCAAATTTTAATTCTGAGGAAAATTTTCAAAATTTGGTTTTCTGATGGGGCACACTTTGAAAAATTTGGGTGTTTTATTACAGAGAATTTGAAAGCTTGGGATTTTTTTCACATTATTTTATTGAAGAAACTGCCTTCCTTGAGAGCTGCATCATGTAAACCGTCGGGCCTACTATACGCCGTCAAGGAGCACGTGCTTCATTCCTGCAAATTATGGCTCCTCGACGAAATTGGGAACTTTGCCGAGGTAAGGGAAACCTTTTCGGGGGGGGGGGAGGACCCTTCGGCGTGGCGCCACCCCTGAGAGAAGGTACATCTAAAGTAATATATTGAAAAAGAAACGGAGGAGGATAGGATGCACAAGGATTTCGTAAACGATGGGCGACAATTGGGGATGTTTATAATTTTACACATTGCCTGTCCATGTCTTAGAAGGCCTAGCCTACAGTTTCAAATTTGAAGTACCAAGCTCCGTGACCGTTGTGTTTCCTACGAAATCGTGCGTACAGGGTACATGAACTGATGAATAGCGCTCGCTGGAAGCCAAATGATCACGAAACACGTCAGTAAAGAAAACGGTCATGTAGAAGAAAAAAATCCGTGTCTGGCGGTTGGCCCCCAACCCGGATAACACGGATTGTGTTGTATCCAATCTTCCGCCCGTTAGTTCAACTCCTAAGTTGTTCGCCGAATGCTAGGCTGTATACAGGAATTAAATTTAAAACAAACTGTGGATTTATACAGCAATTAAATTTAAAAAAAACTGTGGATGGACCACGATAATGGGCTACCATTTGCAAGATATTGCCTACCGTAAGGTACGTACAGGTTACTAGAGGGTGTGTGAGGTTCAGCAGACTCTACGGCGAACGGAGCGGGCGGAAAATTTCGTTTGAAGAAATACAGGCCCCTATTCGGGAACGGTAAAGGGTGTAACTACTGGTCCCTCAGATTGTCGGAAGGATAGAGGTGGGGGAGGAGTAAATATGATAAAAGGAAACGTAAGGTACGCCAAATGCCCGTGTATCATACATTGGCCTACCTAGGCACATTCAGTGGCATATTTGGAGAGACTTTCTAAACTGGGCAAAGGCTCTTTCTTCCATATGAATTTCATATATATTGGTCAGGATGGAAGTAATGGGCTGTGTGGGTACGTTGATACCCTGCATCAAGCACCGTTGGCTAGAATGTGAACTTGGAAGTTCAGACAAGAATCACCAACGGGGCCAAAAAGACTCTTACTTCAGCGGTACCCAAATTTGTGGTGTACAAAAAAACGCAACATTGCCCCCCCCCTGGATCCGCCCCAGTTCTTTTCTACATGACGCCAAACAATTCATCAAAAGCAACGAAGTTCTGCTTTCGCCCTGGCAGAAGCGCGCCGAAACTTTGGGGACTTTTTTGAGAGATCTTTCTCATTGAGAGCAAAACTAAACGCAGGCAACCCCTTATAATATAGTTCTAATTCCAGTACACTTGGGTGCGAAGGAAGATGAAGGGGCGGTTCGTCCAAGTAGGGAGGTGGTTTGCTGGGAAAAGAGGGGGTTCGTTCGAGCCCCTTGAACCCCCTACGGTCACGCGCATGGTGGCAGCGATTGGGTTTACCTGCTATGGCACATTCTTATGTGCAATATCGTCCTTTTTAAGGTCGTCCGTTTTTGTTCTTTTGAGGCATTCATTGAGCCCCAAAACAATTTTTTCGACTTTTTACCCCTTTTAGGACTCATTAAATTACGCCAGTGTTAAAGAGATTTTACAGAGGAGAAAGAAGGTTTAGATAATGTACTCCCTGACTTTGGGCACTTCTTTTGTTGATTTTTCCTTTATCCCATGGGTTAAGTATTGGACCAGTGTGCAATATAATCAGATAATTATCCAACCTCATTCCATCAACGCTATTTGCGCACAACTTTTATCCCTCCTTAATTTTTCCCTCGATGTACTCCAAAAGGAGGCAATATTATTTAAGCAAATGGTAAATTTTCACACAATTTTCAATATTCTTTTTATGTATCACTGTCCCTCATTTGTGCATCTGGTTCTGTCGGATGTAATTTTTTAAAGCAATATTAAATTCTCCACGTTTTTGGTTTTCTTTCATTTTGTGGACAACTTAAGTACAACACAGTTTACACAAAAATTATGGACTTCAAAATTGAAGCTGAACCTTACTTTTACCTTCAAGTAGATAAAGAAATTTAACCAAACATTTATTTCCTTTCAATTAAATTTTGGAAAACAGCTCTTTGCTTTGTCATTTTACAACTTCTGTTTTTTGTTAGGTGTGCTTTCCTTAATGGTTCATCTAAAATGAAGAACTTTCTAAAAGTAGTTGACAAATTCAGACAATGCCACAATCGTCCCGATTGCGGGGCTTCAGCTCATAAGAGTCCTTTGGAAGCCGTGGATTCAGTCTTTATTTAAAGGCTAAAAGCCTTATTAGCGTGGTGGCCTATTGGTTAAGGCGTTGGACTTGTGATCTAAGGATTGCCGGTTCAATTCCCACCTGGGTCATTATGTTGTGTCCTTGAGCAAGATGCTTTATCTCGATTGCTTCTCTCCACCCAGGGGTTAAATGGGTACCTGTGAGGTAACTTGTATAGTGATGCGCTGTTTGTGGCTGCTCCTATGGGAAGTCCCCCAGGGGACACGATGAAGTGGTATTACTCTTCAGTGTGCCGGGTACGAATAGCAAGGGATGTGCACTATATAGTGTGGGTTTGACAAGTTACCAATGACCAGGGGTAATGATTGTGAAGCGCTTTGAGATGTTACATATAAAGGCGCTATATAAATCCAAATTATTATTATTATTATTATTATTATTATTATTATTATTATTATTATTACTACTATTACTATTACTATTACTATTACTATTACTATTACTATTACTATTACTATTACTATTACTATTACTATTACTATTACTATTACTATTACTATTACTATTACTATTACTATTACTATTACTATTACTATTACTATTACTATTACTATTACTATTATTATTATTATTATTATTATTATTATTATTATTATTATTATTATTATTATTATTATTATTATTATTATTATTATTATTATTATTATTATTATTATTATTATTATTATTATTATTATTATTATTATTATTATTATTATTATTATTATTATTATTATTATTATTATTATTATTATTATTATTATTATTATTATTATTATTATTATTATTATTATTATTATTATTATTATTATTATTATTATTATTATTATCCGCATGGATTATGCCTTAAGGCGACACTTCGTGCTAATTCAACAACATTAAGGCGACACCTGGAATTAAGGCGACACATAACTGTCGCCTTAAAGGAATAGGTACCATTTAGAAAAATAATTTTATTGTCGCAAATAGGCTTAAATTGTTCCTTTTGGTCTAATAAGTATGTCTACTAAATTTGGTTAGGGTGGGGTTAGGGGTAGGGTTAGGGTTAGGGTTAGAAAATTTGAATTTTTAGTGTGCAAGTCAATGTAACTGTCGCCCTAAGTCAGTATCCACGCTTATTATTATTATTATTATTATTATTATTATTATTATTATTATTATTATTATTATTATTATTATTATTATTATTATTATTATTATTATTATTATTATTATTATTATTATTATTATTATTATTATTATTATTATTATTATTATTATTATTATTATTATTATTATTATTATTATTATTATTATTATTATTATTATTATTATTATTATTATTATTATTATTATTATTATTATTATTATTATTATTATTATTATTATTATTATTATTATTATTATTATTATTATTATTATTATTATTATTATTATTATTATTATTATTATTATTATTATTATTATTATTATTATTATATTATTATTATTATTATTATTATTATTATTATTATTATTATTATTATTATTATTATTATTATTATTATTATTATTATTATTATTATTATTATTATTATTATTATTATTATTATTATTATTATTATTATTATTATTATTATTATTATTATTATTATTACATGGATTTTACTTATGACTCTGATGGGTTGCGTGTCTATGTGTCAGTGGGAGATATACGATAGCAATCCATTTTCAAACTTACAATGAAACTGAATTACAACCTTACATTTACATGTTTAATTTTTCCAGATGACCGGGGACACTGTTTACACGACTCACTCTCAAACGGAGATACTAATCCGAGGTATAAAAACTTGCTATAGTTCCCGGTTACTCGAAAAAAGGCCTATCAAATCAAATTAACAAAATAAAGACTAGCACTTTATGCAGTGAAGATGTAAGCTTACAATGAATGATATGACGAAACGGCTCTATGTACGGCCAGAAAAACAAGTTAGCAGTTGACTATTCATAAAAGTGTGCTGACTCCTTTACCAAAGCCAGCTTCTTAGCAACATCAATGGATCTTTTCAAGTAAAATACTTAGAACTTTATTAAATGCTGGTGTGTCAGCTAATTTCATGTTATACTTGTGTAAGAAAAATCGTGTCATACCCAAGCTCCTTGAGAATTACCAGATGTTTATCCAACTCAACAGCAATTTGTCACGGTGAAAATTTTACAGCAAAAGTAGACTCATCTTAAACATAGAAAAAAATCTTGTCATTTGAGTGTATGAGCTCACAGCATTCATGCATACATTTGTCCTAATTGAAAAGCTATTAGTAACACATTTACACAACGTTGCAAGGGGAGATAAGTTAAAGCTTTAACTTGAAAAAAGTACCACAGAGAGGAAAAACCGAAAAGATATCTATCCATTTGCCATCTTTCGACATCATCTGGTTACTGATATATTATAAAATATTGATAGGTCTCCTTATAGAAAATACAATTTTGTAATGTCCCTTCAAAACTTCTTGCATTAAGATTTTTTAAATGCTTCAAATCGTGGGAAATAGACGCTTTACAAAGAGGGTTTTTTATTTTTAAGGAGGCGTGTATAATCATAAAGCTCAAATATGATCCGTTTTCTGAGCAAGCTGCAGTGGTTTTATGCAAACAGAAAGACATATACAGCTTAACTTACATATGAGAAGTTAAATATTACTACTTTATCCAAAGAATGGAATAAGTTTGACGTCTGGGGGTCAGGAATCTACTTGGCTCATCAAGCTTCTTATACTTATATACTGAGGATGAACATCGGCCAGATTCGCCCTCTCTTTGAGTTCTTCTCGACACGTGCTCAGAGTGTAATGTAGGGAGTAGCTAGGATGAAATTTTAGGGGGCCTAGGTATCAAATGGGGGTCACGGCATCGATCGCCGTCCTTAATTCTTACACATTTTATTAGGACACGCACAATTTTGGGGGGCCTGGCAAACATCTTGGGGGGGCAGGCCCCCAGGCCCCTCGTAGCTACGCGCCTGGGGTGATGGCGCAGGGGTGAAGCAGTCGTTCCCAGTCTTGAAGTTTAGTTCCCAGAAAATTTTTAGTTGATGAGGATTTATCTTGCAAGCATAATGCAAGACAATATTCTCAAATCACCAAGCCAACCCCCGTAAAAAAACTCAATACATCTTCCAAGGGGTAACACACAACACGATGCCACATGGGTCTAAATATAATGTTGTTATGCCAATGGTTTGAAAAATATGGAATATGAAAAAAAGATGGATTTGTGAACTTTACTTCAAATTTCTCAACCTAGCTTTGTAACATAATGTATTCCGTAATTGTAGGCTAAAGGGCTCTTTCAATAGTCTCTTCGAAGCATAACGTGCCACCAGCAGTACACCGAACAACATAATACTAGTTCTGCGATCTTTCAAGTTCTGCCAGATTGTAAGACAGCTATGTTACTATCTTGCACCCTTTTAATAATAGCAAAGTTGTTACTCCGGCCTTCAAGAAAAGATTCAACAACGCTGATGGACTCTAAGTCGAAAGGGTCCACATTATAGGGATTCTTTGACAACACAATCAAATCAGCTTTCTTTCCAATCGTGATACTTCCAAGGTCTTTTTCTCGGTGAAGCTGCCATGCTCCGTTAATTGTGTAAGCTTTAAGGGCTTCATCAATTGACACCCTGTACTCGGGACCGTACGGTGTGTCGGGGTCGTCTTTGGTACAGCGAGTTATTGCTGTCTTCATGTTGGAAAATGGGTTGGCTTTACCAGGAAAGGCGGGATGATCCTGAAACCATAAGAGAAATTTTCACACCACTTAATGAAGATGCCTTTTTTTAAAGAATGTCTCGTGATTTTCCCAATTCTACCAGAAGTACCGTAAAATATGATATAAGACGACCACATTTAAGTAATTGAGTAATTCAGTATTTTACTTTTCCCGAATTACACTATGAGAATTGATCATGCTGCTTTAACTCACTAATATTTTGTTGAGCATAGTAAATGAAAAGACAACAGACGAGTTGGGAAACTTCGATGTACAATGCATGCTGGGAAGGAAAGTGTACCATAACAGAGACTGCATGCGCAAGACAGATATTTTGTATAATCAAGCATAATTTTCGAGTTTAAAACTATGGTTTTCTAGACATCAGTTACGGGTCAAAGAAAATTTTCTTTTACTAAAAAGTTTTCTTTGAAGTTAATCTCCTTATAATGGACCATAAAAGTTGGACAGAATGACGGTAAATTGTGGAAGACAAAAACAACAGTCGCTAGAAACCTTCGTATCTGTGAGAAAATGTCATTGGACTTGATCAGTGGTACTACATGGTACAGCAAAATCTGATTTCAAAAGCCAAGGAGATGCCCTACAGGAAAGAACAAAGGATTATTAAGTATTTATACAATAAAACAACCACAGCAAAGTCTGTAGAAACGCCGGAGAGGATGAGAGAGGTAGTTTAGCCATGTTAAAATTTCTTCAGTTTACAATAATTTAAACTTTAAAAGATATGTCGAAGTCCTAAAAACAAACTGTGTTTTAAATTCCACTAAGATAAATCACAATTTCATTGCTGGTAAGTTACTGACATGTCGTAATTTTAACGGTTCTTTGGGGGAGTCTTCTTTTTCTTAACTAGTTCACTTGTGGCACGTCTCTTAAAGTGATTGTATTGCACATAGCCTATCAGTTTTTATGTTGCTCTTTTGAAAGCACAACTTCACTATAAAAACGTTAGAAGTTTTAGTAAGGAAAGCAGGATTATTAACTGTTGAAACAAACAAACACTAGTCATCATCCTTTGAAAAGAATTCATGAAACATACCACCAACGATGGAAAGGATCTAAATTTAGCATTTCAACCAGATTTTCCACGAGTCGTCGTTTTGGGAAAGTGGTAGCTACTGAAGAAATTATAACAATTACGATATTTTCAGAATCCAACCAGCTTTATTTAAATTTTATATTTTGCCCTCTTCTAAAAGACAGGAATTTTACTGAAAGCTAACGGCTGATAACAAAGACTATTAACGTCTACCTGATGGATTGTCCACCTGAGTCCGAGCTTGGTAGCTTCTGATAGTGGAGTCCATCGATTGACCCGGTCACCAAAAATGTCAGTTTTGTAGACGAGTCCATAGAATCGAAGATGATCAACGAAAAAGGAAAGTGCAAGCTTAAGTTTACTTGCTCTAGCTAGCTGTTCCTTAGTTACTAGACCTAGATGTTCCATGCGATGTCGACTGTCGTTTTCACCGAATTCTCTCAAAACCTGTCATAAAAATACCAAGTCAATGCAATTTAATCTTCCAATTAGAAGTAATTGAAAGGCTTTCAAGAGGTATTTTCTTAAATTTCAGCCCAAGAAGGACATTTTATGAAAAAAACAAAAATCTGCATGAAGTGGTAAAGGACGCGGTTACAAAAAGCAAGATTAATCACATATAAGTAAAGAGTGCAGCAGATACTGTAGAGTAAATTTACATTCTAGAGATATTATTGTTTGCATTAAGCAGGGCTGGAGTCGAGTCCACTCAATCCGGGTCCGAGTCCGAGTCCCTGGTATCCGAGTCCGAGTCCTGATGTCCGAGTCCGAGTCCTAAGGTCCGAGTCCGAGGCCCCGAGTCACTGAGTAAATTGAACTTGTTTTGTTTTGAGTACAAGAGGCCGAGAACTACAATGAAATAGTTTTATTCCTTCTCCTAATATTAAAGATGGCCACATATCCAAACAATAGATAGTTTTCACGTGACGCCATGGGAGCTTTTCACGTGTATTATTTGAGCCATGTCTGAGGACAACCCCGGCATGTGTGTACAGGCTTGCCCTAAGACATGGCGGTTGCTAACCCTTGCTGTAACGTCACTGAGAACTATCTACAAGTAAACTTAACAAAAGACCACTGAATTTCCATTTATGAACATGGACGGATAAGATACGGATCTACAATTTCTAAAAGGGGCCGACCAAATAATCGAAAAGCACAGTAATGTTTCACCGCACGCGTAGTGCACAAAGAGAAAATCAGCCTTTTTAGCTTTCCAGAGTTCCATGTTACCGTATATGAAATTCAATTATTTCCCCACGCACTGACAGTTCCAACACCAAAAATTAACTACTTAAAGTTCCATGGCTATACAGAGAGGGGTTAAAGTCACCTGAGCTCCGCCTGGATCGTGACTGGTGTATAAAAGACGGCAGTGGTTGCCTGAACGCAACCTTACCCCCATCCCCCGATAACCCATATAACTTCACTCCCCATCGGAAGTGGTGAAATTCCTGGACAGTTCACAAAATTTGTTGAGATAGGGTTACTTTTTCTGAATATAACCCCTGGGTTTGAATCAAACTTAGATCGAATTGCCCAAGCAGCATTTCAGGTACCAAGAGCTATGCAAGAGGAGCACATCATGAATGCTGAATAGGCTACTTAAATGATATTCTGATTATGATGTTGCAATATATAAATTTTTCATCATAACAAATTAATCAGCCTTTAGGCTCCTGAAAATTGCCCCAGGTCTAAAGCAAAAGCTTGAGTACTAGGACTCTGGACAGGCTGGACGCCAATATCTTATTTCGACCCCCGCCTGGTACACGTTTTTAGACACAAATAACATTAAACCATGCTCAGACCTGAAGGTAAATTCTCCAAACATTTGATCAAAAGCGCCATCCCATGGGCGTTGTGTTTAACATTTCGTGCTGGATCTGTGCTATCTTGAAACTACCCTGGAGGCCTGAGATTGGATCGATATATTCCGATTGTTCACTGTTCATGCTGCACAATGAATAATGCACTGTACGTAACATGTAGCAATGATATTGTACGTACATAGTGTACGTAATGATATTTTCAGCAAATACTATTGCGCGCAGTTCCGACTTGAGTTTTACGGTCGTGGGAAAGAAAAATAGTCGGTCTCGTACCCGGTCTCGGCTCGAGTCCCCTAGTCATGTCGTTCCAGTCCGAGTCCAGAGTGCCGAGTCCGAGTCACGAGTCACGACAATCGGGACTCCAGACCGATCTCGGGTCATCCACTGGCAATAAAATCAAATACGCTGTTAAAGGGATGAGATTGTATTGATATCCCAGACGAAAGCCCATTGAAATAAAGGTACGCCTAGAATTTTCTTATGAAAAAGTGGATATTAATCTTACTGTTTCGTATGTCTTCAGGACTTGTTCACAGGCTCTCTCGCCATGAGCATGAATGGCGATTTGTTTGCCTTTACCATGAAAATGTTTCACCGTTTCTATTAAAGCATCGTTTTCCATGTTTAGTTTTCCATAACCGGGAGCTGTCGGGAAACACAGCGTTTCAGTTAATGGTGTATACATGTATGGTTCCCGGATGGCCATGGTGCCACAGTGAGGTGAACCATCCGCCATCAGCTTAATACCTGCTTCCCAAAGCCGACCATTATAATTTCCAATACCATCCATTCTTCTCGACTTTCCACCCTCAGTTGGGGCATTTTGGGAAGCGGGTGAGTCCGCATCGTATTCTCTGTCAGGGCCTTGTTTTACATGCTCAAGATTGTAAAGGGCTAAAGGGACAGAAATAAAGTACAAGAAGTAAAAGTGATCAAGATTTCCTCAGATTTGACAATTTTGTGTTACATTTGATGAGAACGTATATTTGCAGACGCTACGGTGTCGATACATTTGCTGAATGGAAAATAGCAGGAACCGCTGCGACAACCGTACAGGCCCAGAAGGTGTCGGGAATTACAGAATTGAGAGAATAAATACAATCTAAAATTTTTGAATAATTCTAGTGGCCATCACGACAACTGTGGTTCAAACTGGTTTTTGCAACAACGAAACCCCAAAGCTGTCGTTTACTGAAGTAGCAAAATATGGTACGAAATGACAGAATTGCCTCAACCGAATGACTGATTGCAGCTTGTAAGCTGTCATAAGCTCCTGATAGCTTTTGGGGTTTAGTGGTGTGGGGGGGGGGGGAGGTAGTGGGACAAATAATGCCAATGAACTCTCTCAACTTTCCCAACTTACCGACATGTGCCTGTGAGGCTAAGTAAACGGGTGACTTACCAACGCGTACTGGACAGTCTTCGTTGTCAGCTAGTTTCTTCAGCGCCTTATCCTTAATGTCGGTCGCGATGTAAGCGAGATCAGTCACAGTTGTCAGTCCCACAGATGCATAATACCTCCACTGGGCTTTGCATGACTCGTATACTTCGTTGAGACCTTGGTCTGGATTTCCACTGAAAAATAACTGAATAGGAATGCTTTCAAGCAACTGGCCAGTCGGTTTGCCATACTTGTCTTTTACGATAGTACCCCCATCCGGTCCTTCCGTATTTTCGTCAATCTGAAAAAGGAGAAGAAAGGTAGTATACTGTATAGTAGTTTGTCCAAATTCATGGACTGAACAGTTGAGACTGAAATCGTTCATGCACGTTTTTCCTTTTTTTGTGAATGTTTATTTTAATTTGGTTATAATTAATGTAAGCAGTCAGAACTTGAAACTCTAGGATAGTTACATTTACATGACAAGGGCGCTTACCCCTAATTTTTTAAGACCTAATGAGTTCACCCAGGCTACATGAATATTCTGACCCATCACAAGGATCGGAATGGTAGAAGAGAAGTTGGCATCTAAGAAATCAGCATTAAGAGCTGGTGCGTCCGAGATCAGTTCAGCATCCCAGCCAAAGAATCGTGCCCAACTTCCGGGATCTAATCCATCTATTGTTTTCTTCATTGTCCTTGAGATTTCGGCATAATTCCTATTTAAAACAACAAGCTGACATTAAAATGACAGTCGGTTGAATTTTCCTTTCGCCATTGAGTTGTGAGATTCAAATTACGTCTTTAACTCAACGGCATACAATATAACGTAAGACTGGAGACTGGATTCCAGAACAGCAACAACTAAAAATCTTACATTTTTTGTTCCCAATAACATGCTAAGCGCATACATAAATTTTATCGCAATACATTAGATTGCTTAGGCCGGCATACCTTTTTGTCTGTTGGATCATTTTCGTCAATTTTGGGGCTGGGTGAACTTATCTTTATGTGCCAGTGTGACTACTGCCAGTGTAAAAGGAGATACTGTCCGCGTGTCCTGGACAATATCCCGAGAGGAAAAAGGGTCCGGGACAAGATATCCTGGAATAAAACTGTCTGTCCGACACATTCTGTAAGGATTAAAACTCAGGGACATTTGCGCTTCAAGAATTCTCCGGATCAATTGTACCGGACGGTGTGGACACTATCTCCCTTTACACCGGCATGGTAGTTTTTCGAAAGGGATGGCGGGGAGTCGAGGAAATGCATGACTTATTGAAAGTCGGTTAGCGCTTATCTTCACCCTGTCTGTAGATGTGAAATATGATTAAGAGGTACTGCTGGTACTTATAATAAATAATTTTAATGCCATTGTTTTAGTACTCTCTTGTACATCATTCCTATGCAAAACATAACACAGCAGTTTCCTATGCCACAGATGTACTACTGTTATCGTGTTATTTCTCCCACTGATTTAGAGTAACTTTGTTATCCCTTTCTGTCCTCTATTAAGCCCAATAAAGATCACAATTAAATGAAATCAAACATATAGAAAAGTCAACATGTCATGTTTTGATGTAAAGTTTGCTTACTAATAGATGAGGTTCATGAAACCGAACCTTACACTTGTAGTGATATTAAATATCAGTCAACTGTTCGAAAGAATTCATATCAACACCAAGGGAAATAAGTATGCTAATATAACTTTCGGAATCCAATCCCCTATTCACGATAATTTAGCACACGTCCTTTAGGTGGGAATAATGCTATTAAGCTATGTCTAAAACTAAAAGCATACAGGTAATATTTGATGTTTTACTTTCTAAAAGCCCAGTGGAGCTGGCAATAGACAACGTGACAGTGGTGTGCACGTCCTTATTTCCGCCAAAAATTAAAATGCTCGCATAACTACTACCATAAGTATAGTATGTACTGAGTAACTCGTTGCCTCTTCTGCAGTTTAGAAACAAAATGGTCCCAAATGCAAATATGGCTCAAAATGACCCCGTTTTTGAACGCAAACGTCAATTTTACTTTCCCTGTACAGGTACTCTACAAGTAGCTGAATTCTACCCCCAACCCACCCCACCCCACCCCATCCACATTATATCGTTGTTATGAAGCGCAGCTTTCTTTGGGAAGATATCGAATAGAACGAGAAGACAGACACGTGTGCTTTGCCGCAAAAATCGCCTATGGAAGTTTACTTGTGGTTAAAAGCAAATCGTTGATGCAGTGAAACAACCTACCAAGTAACAATTTTGCTCATTGATATCTTCCTTATGTTACTAGATTCTTGACCAATGGATTAATGTTAAAATGTGGAAAACGTATACAAAGAGGACTGTCATATCTTTTATGACCACAGAGTCTCGCATTACGGAGAATTTCAGTTTTGGTTTCGATTAAATGTTATCAATATGATAACTCCAGTTATTACGAACATTTTTTTATAAACAGGGGAAGAAGTTGCAAATTAATTTTGTGGTGTGAATCATTTTAAGTATCAATAGCAATTTATCTGCTTTACATCAGTGGATAAAAATAACATTTATGTACTAACTTCACCTATTCAAAAACAATGGCTGATTTTCATTTCCTCACCCTAATTATGACAATTGTACATGATTTAAAGTGACTCTTTGGTTATGATGTTCTGAAGCTAGGCACTTAATACCCTATACAAGGTTAAGTACAGCAGCAAATGAGAACTGGGTAAACCCTTTTTTCATTCGTTAAGAACTAAAGGGTATTTTATATCTTCGGTTAAAGTTAAATTGACAGTCAAGTGTATAAAGTTACAGAGTACATAGACAGTACCTCTTAGTCTAACATATCCACAATGAAACGGGTAAAACTGAAGCGGCCGAACACTAAAATCTAATAAGTATGTGGAACCTGTAAACTTTTTGAAACGTCCTTAAGCCATGGGCCAAAGACACCTTACGGGCACCACAACCACAATTCTCTGACCCAATATTTTTTTTTAGAAATCTTATGGTCCCCTGAACAAGAAATCAAGTGATATCAGTGAATATTTTGGGTCTCACTCACTCAAAATGGCTGCCAAAAACAAAATGGCGGCAAAAATAATGAATATTTTGTATTTAATAAAAATAAAGAAAATTTTCAAAAATATAATTTTTGAGGCATCGACTCCTAAAATGTGGTCATATTTATGACAAAGATTCCAAGATTAATTTGGGGGAATCTATTGGCGAGATTCAGGTTAACCATGATGGCAAAAAACAAAATGACCGCCAAACTGAATGAACTTTTTCCACAAGTTGTGTAACAACCTTGCAAATTCCCCCAATCGCCAATCATAATGATGTAAATTTATGTTTAATAAGTAAGGCTGAACTTTAAAATCCTTGGCACATGAGCACTTGCCAGCTTATATGGCGGAAGAAATTCACCGCAAAATAATAAAATAATGTAAAAAAATGCAAAAACCAGTCATTAAAAATATATTCCTATCGAAAACCCTTAATATTTTTATAGCAGATTGTAGGCTACATAAAATTCAGAGAATGATTTTTGAATATTTTAAGCAGGGGCCCACACTAACCAAGATGGCGGAAATAACAAAATGGCCGCCAATAAAACGATCATAATGCATAAAAATAATATGAGAAAATAATCCTTAAAATACTTTTGACACAGTTGCCCTTAATATCTGATATTATATGGAAAAAATTATCCAATATTATTATTGTAAATATTTCCTTTGGAATTCAGGTCAACCAAAACGGAGGAAAAAGCAAAATGGCCAGCGATGCAATAATTATGTCAATGTATTATAATTATAGAAAAATAATCATTAAAGATACTTTTTGACACAGGTAAACCTAACCTGTGTCCATAGTTTGTTGTAAATATTCAAACGGTATTATTCTGAACATTTTTTGCAGGACCCGGGTTAACCAAGATGGCGGAAAAAGCAAAATGACCGCTTATGTTAAAATTTCAATATATTACAATAGGGAAAATAATCCTCAAAAAATATGTTTGTAACAGTCTGTTGCTCTTTATATTTAGCCATATTTTGAGGCAAATAGACCAAAAGTATTTTTCAAATCTTTTTTTGTTTCAATTTACGTCAACCAAGATGGCGGAAGAAGCAAAATGGCCGCCAGTGGTAGTCTACATTTACAATATTTATAATAATGAGGAAAATAATCCTTAAAAATATTTTGAACCCATTTAAACCTAGATTCTGTCCATAATCTGTCCATAATCTGTAGTGAATATTCAGAACGTATTTTCCTGTAGATGTACCACAGGTTTCATGTCAACCAAGATGGCGAAAATAGCAAAATGGACGCGTGTATAATTATTACAGTGTATTAAAATCGTGAGAAAAATACTTATGTGAAAAACATGTTTGATACACTTACTAATGGCCATGTTATATATAAAATACTTAAAAATTATATTTTTTGAAATTTTTTGTTCGAATGAAGGTCACCAAGGTATAGTTACAATATAGCATAATAACAAAAACATATTCCTTAAAAATATTTTCAAAACATTTAAACCAAAAGTCTGTAATAATATTCAGAAAGTATTTTTCTAGACATTTGCAGGATCCAGGTCAACCAAAATCGCAGTAAAGGCAAAGGTGGGGGAAGGGGGCATACCCTGTCAGGGAAGACTGCCCCTTCCCCGTCAGGGAATTTTTACAGTTTCGTCGGGGAGTCTTAGTCGATACGGTAAAGCATGCAGTCCCCGACGGCGACTAGTAGCCCCGACGGTTTCCCTGTTTTTGCTCTCAAGAGAACAATTTCTCTAACAAGAACCCAGAATTTTCGCCGCGCTGCGCGCGCTGTAGAGTCACTCCAGCCGGCTCTGAGCCCGAGTCCAGCTGAGCACATTCCGATTCCGTGACCTCTCTGTCCGGGCCAATTCCGAGTCCGTCGAAAAACGGACTTGAGCCCGGAATCGCGTCCGGATGTTAGAGCTCGGGTGTACAGGCTTTCTTCAATTCCTCCGTCACCAGTCCCTCGACTTCACCGGGGCTGTCGGAGCTTCGGGTCGTTGGCCCCCTGTCGGGATACCTGGTCCGCCCGTCGGGCAAATCCTGGAGCTACCATTGTCTGTCTACGAACACTTACGCTGAAGCCATTTTTTGAGTTTCAAGACTAATTAAATAATTGCTATTATATAACACCTTATTAATTTCTCTACATTTGATTGGAGGATTGGTGGTCACATGCCATGGGTGATTCGGCACTATCATTACGGTCGTGTGTTATCCATCGTGCAATAGTCTAGTATAACACACGGTCGTGCAATAGTCTAGTATAACACACGGCTGTGACGTCACAATCACTGTGCGTACGTACAAACTATGCCGCAACTCAATAAATCAACGCAGCTTTGTGTGTCGCACATTGCATACCGTACGAAGTAGACGCGTAGCTAGCAAACGACAAGCCATGGAGCCACCGCACGGCAAACGCCAAAACACAACTTTAACCAACGACTAGATAAAGGTAACGTTGGATAGTTATAAGGTGTTATATAAAACAAATAATGAATGTTTTTCATTCGTGCGATAGTATGAATGATTTCATTCGTTGAAAGATTTAACGTTCTATTCAACTCGGCTTCGCCTCGTTGAATAGAACGTCCAATCTTTCAACTCATGAAATAATTCATACTATCGCACTCATAAACATTCATTATTTGTATATTATTACACGTTCAATGTGTTGCACTATTACGCTCCAAACTCTGTGAAAAGCGACCATAGGCCTCAGTTCCAGTTATGGCTTTGGGAATTCGTAGCTCTTCGGAACTGACGTCGTGAAAGATCGTGTCATTTCGTTATCTAGGGGAAAAGTTTGCTTTTCTACAAAGTTTCGTGTAATTATTGTGAGGGAATTATTTAACTGCGAGGAAAGTGAAACGAAGTCTTTTAACCATTACTGAGTAATAAACTTAGTGTGATACCAGATCTTTACATGATCAAGTAACAGACTACAGACTACAGACTAAAACGTCGACGGGTTATGCAGAGTTTTAAAAGAAATGCGTGGAAGGAATGATTGTAACTCCCTGGTTGAAAAAGCTACACAGAAAGAAGGCGTGGATGAAGTGTGAAAATACAGGTGGACCAGAAAGTGTCACAGATAAACCTGAAGTGCGAATCGACAAAACGGGGGGGGGGGGGGGTACTTTGCAACTGTTACCAAAATAATGGAGATCAGATCAAAAACCTCATTGAATTTCAATTAACATACAGTGAGCACTTGAGGATAAAGTTATTCATTTTATAGGTCTGTGACTTATCTTTCTTCTAAGACTTTGATCCTAACTTAATCTTCAAAAAAAGACTTCGTAGGATGTAATTCCCCATATTTAAAAATCAGGCAAACTTGGTATCACATTATTTGCCCTTAATCACTAAAACAGCTTCAATTTGATTATTATTTTCATGTAACAATTACCTTCATCGTTTTAAGAGTACACTTCATGAGATATTGGTCTCGTTAAAACCACTAAAAGCCTCTTTCCCCTTCTATATTTAAGGGTTAATCAACGCTGGCCCGTGCATTAAGTAGAGGATAATGCACGATCGGGGGTTAATGCAAGCGATGCACGAGGGCGCAGCCCGAGTGCATCTAGCGATAGCATTAACCCCCGGAGTGCATTATCCTCTATTTAATGCACGGTCCAGCGTTGGTTAACCCTGTTCATTCATACACAACAAGATTTTGATGAAAAAAGACGAAAAAGAAAGAAAATTTGTGTTTGTAGATAACCACATTTTTATTAAAATCAAACCCCGAGTAAAGATGAGACGTATTCACAACCATTCAAAACAACATTCTTGCGCCATTAATAAAGTTGGCCTACTATTTAACAAAATAAATTCAATAACAATATTCATAAATCATGAAATGAAATAACGATGTAACTAAATTTGGATAAATATGTTCTCGTTTAAATTCTTCAACATCCGAAAACAGGAAAAAAGGAACAGTTGGTAACATTCTAAAAATAAATGATCCATGGCAACACTCCTTAGTAACGGCGAATTTGTGTCACTGCACAGGGCTGGTGTACAATGTTCTAGCCTTGGCCTAGCACTTTGTACACGCAGGAGGTCTACGTACGAACGTACGTGTATTCAGTGACCTAGCCGCGCCTATCCACCTGCTTCATTGTAGGCCTATATGCGTAAACAGCGCGGTCTTTTCAAAATTGTTCGTCATTTGTACAAGCCCTAACGGATCTGTTAAGGTATTCTTTAGCTTTAAAGTTGCTTCAAATTTTGGATTTTGTCTAGGATAAACTACTGATTTTGGACATAAACAGTTACAGAATTTTGGAACGTACATTTGGAGAAAAGTTTGGACATGTTAGAGGTCTCAGCCCTAACAGCAGAAGTAACGTTGATATCGTTCGAGGATTCAGTGGTTGATAAGCAGCCTTCATGTACTCTAACGTTACGGAGGCTTAGGCCTAGGCTATTTGACTGTGATTTACCGTGTGCGGACCCTTTGCCTGTGAGGGTTTCATGCAAGATATGCGAACAAAAACGTTTCTGAGAAATGGAAGCATCTTGGCAGTAGCTTTTGATGCTGTTTTCGTTTCTGTGTCCACTCATGGCCATAATTACACGTGTTTCAAAGCCAGCGTTACTGAGAGCTGTGATAGTTGTGGCCCGAATACTGTGATTTGTGTACTTCTGACTCAACTTTGCCTTTTCAAAAATCTTCACCATCATATTTCCCAGTGTATTTACGCCTATTGGTGTGTTGGTGTACCATACTTCGTCTGATTCCAGCACAGATGATTTGGGCCGTTGAAAAAGGTACTCGCATTTTGGATTTAGTTTACTCAAGTACTTTTTGATCGCCTGTACAGGACACTTTTCATCATTGGTTGCGTACATGCGGTTTTGGGATTGGAAATCGTCTTGTAGGTCACCTGGATGATTCTTAGTCGCTTCGTTGAATTTCAGGAAGACGTATTCGTTGTTTTCGTCGTCCAAACCAAGCCAAAGAAGATTTTTTAAGAGAACGGAGACCTTCTCGACCTCGACGACAAAAGTGATACTCCAGATAAAACCATACAAGATTCAACAGCGAAGAAGGGTTATCCATGGATAAAACTTTGCTGTCAAACATAGCTTTAAGGTCACCTTCAGATATGGCTGGTTTGGGACTACTCACGTCAAGGCCTTCCCTCTTGAATTTCTTCAGCAGACCAAGAAATACGTTGTCTGCACTCTGAAATTCTCTGTCCCTAAGAATGTTCACCTGACGGTTGTACGGAGCCCCTGTCAGATGGCGATGGATTGCAGCCCTCAGTCCTCTGTACGATTTGATTGCATAAGGACTTCCATCTTGTTTTCGGACTTCCCCGTAAAATCGACGAAGAAGAGAGGCCAATTCCGGCACATCAAGTTGTTCAAAATCTGTTGAATAGGCTTTCGCTTGACACCATTCTGAAATTTAGAAAGGTAAGAAGACTGTACTTAGGCTACCACTGACAGTTAGCCCTATTCTAGTTAATTGTAGCCTGCCCGAAATAGCCCAACGCTTAGGCCCGGCCTAACACCCAAAGTTGTCTTTGGTCGCCCCCCCCCCCCCCCCAACAGAAGTTCTCTTCTCGTGCATTCATATCTTGCACCAGCAAAATATGAGCACCCTAACCTTCAGCTGAAAATGCATTTTAGGCCGAATTCCACCATAGCGAACAGTACATAGGCATAGATTTGAGTATTAGGTGGGTGGAGTGGGACGTACTTAAGACGGTCACTATAGGCCCAGGCCGTATGCCTAGGGCCTAAGCTAAAGTAAACTATGGATTGTATGGTCCATTTAGCAAAAAACAAACCTTTTAAGAGTTTAACTCCCCATTTAGCGGACTTCTTCGTCGATTTCTCATTTCTTCCTTCACCAATGTCATCCAGGTCCTCCTCTGCAAGGTTTGCAAATCTCGCAGCATTTTCCTCTGTTTCCATATCATCTAATGTCGTTAGATCGAAATTTAAATCGAAAGATATTTCAGCCATTTTTGAGATTTGGATTAAAAGCTGACATACGCGCTAGCAGACGACAAAACACTATGTCGATGTTAGTACGGTATTACTGTATTCATCCGCCGGTGATTTTACTCTTAATTTACCGTGCGTTTATCCTAGGATAACGCACGGTCACCTGACCGTTATGGACCAATAGGAGTCGAGGATTTTTACTAAGTATGAATGAACACACCATATTGCCTCGAGGCTGGATGCTGTCATTGTCCAGATCATGACATGTGATACAGCTTGTTGGAAAGAGATAATTAATTGGTTCGGTGATGGAGATAGCCTTCGGCGTTAGAAGTGACATATGATCCTACCCCACGAAAGTCCAATTTTGTGGGGTTGGAAATCTAACATTTTTAACAGGTTCAATACGGCATGTAATGTATGTTGAGTGCTGCCCTCCATCAGTCAAAAAGTCATCAATCGTACACCTCCAAAATTGCCAGATCCCAAATATTGTAGCATGAAAGTTGAAGAAGTATTCAACCAGGGAGGTGCTAGGACTCCCTGATCCAACTTTGCATTTCAAATGGAGGACGCATAATTCTTCTAGAGGGGTTCCAGAATAGCCAAAAAGCTCTTTAATTTAAGATTGCATTCAGTGTTTTCTCGAACGTGTTGCCAGACGCCAACAATACAGCCTCATTTGAAACTCGTTTCTAATGCTATTTTTGCTACAGACGCTCATAATCATGCCTTTGTTGATGTTGTAAACTACCCACAAACAGCATTTCGGTAATATACTATAATTGACTCTCAAGCAGTAAGGCCCAGCAAAAACGTATTTTAAAAGGTTCATACTACCTTTAAATACAGCGGCGTCGGAACTGCAACGGCAGGTACGGCATCTACAGTACCACTTTTCAGCAAATATCAAAAAAAAAAAATAATAATAATACAAATAAAAAATGGAAGAGTGAAGAACAAAAAAACAAAACAATTATTCTCCCGTTTCTCCGCTACCTAGAATAATGTTGCCAAGTGAGTTACTCTAAAATTTGACAAATGTAGCACCAGAATGCATCTAAGGACACGTAATAATTCGCAAATTTCTCAAAGGAGAGGGGGATACCCCTCCTCTTAGTTATCAGTTTCGGCCATACCACTTTAAAAATCGTTCCATCGCCGCTGTTTACATATTGCCAATGAATGGTACCATTTTGCATTTGACCGTTAATTTTTCTTTCAAATTTTCCAATTCCCTCCCCTCACCAGTACGCACCTTAAGTGCTAAGTCAATCACCCAAACGCCTGCAAAGCAACACAAACGTCTCAAGTGACGTAGCCTGCTGTAAGCAGGCTATTGTTGAGTTTTATCATCTACAAGTACAATTCTTAATATTTGCTTACCCCTAATGTACAGTATACAGACGAAGTTTAATACAATACAATAGCCTGCCAACTTTCTAGGCAATCTCATTTCCAAGACAAAAATAACTTCATGATAATTAATGCACACGTCATCAGCGTTGGTAAGGGGTGGAGTCAACATGAGCGACCGGTTGTTCGCTACAGCAGAGCATTGCCAGACAACTTTTTCCACTTGTATACACGTTATGCAGTGCAGTACGGCTATTACTGTATAGTTACTGGCTTAGCTGTATATGTACATGTCTACACATACAGCTTAGCAAGGAACGTTGTCGTCTTGTCCATGCGAGGGCCTATATACAGGCCACTGTTAACGCCTAACGTTAGGCTTGACTTTCCACTGCAAGGATTAGCTCGATTTTTAGCCCATACATGATAATTACGAACCTTTTTAAGAAGTCACCGTATCTTCTCAAGTATTCGTATATGTGCATTGTCGCAGGCCGTTGATAAACATGAATAGTCAGTACCGTGAACACCATGTGACCTTCTTATGAATAATAATCCATCCCGCATTTTGGGGATTCGCGTAAATGAAAACTGGACGAAGGTTTGCAGACTCTGTATAGAATATATGCAGGTGGTGTATTATGATTTCTGATAGAGCGCCATCTTATAGAAGGCTGCTACAGAGTCTGCTTCGCAGGTAACAAGTGACGAGACAGAACCAGCAGCAATATTGGTATTTCAAGAGTCATAGTAATTTGTCGTAAATTTGTGGTTTAAGTTTGCTACGGTACCGTATAAAGGAAAACAGGGTCTCGCTATGCCACTGCGACTGTCAAGGGGACCAAGCTCACCGACGGAAGGCCAACAATTTGACACCTTAACAAAGGCAACATTACCGTAGCATAGCGAAACCGAAACTTTTGGGCATTTAATGTACATTTTAAAACAGTGCGGGCTTCTGTTTGGAAAATGTGATAATATGAGAGTTTGGGGGTGTTACTGAAGAAAAGTTGAAAATTTTGGGGTTTATTGAAGAAACTTTGATGTTGGGGGTGCACGAAACGTTATTGAAGAATCTTTCATCCTTCAGAACAAACTCATACAAACCGACGGGGTGAGGTGTTTATTGTACCCATTATGACTCTCTAATAGAAATGGATAATTGCGACATTGCTTTCATGTAAAACATCACAGAGACCTCGAGCAGGCCTATTTTGTATGGCAAATTGGGTAAGAATTAACGCCATCACTTTGGAATAAAACAAAAGAATGGAAACAGTTCTGGGGATTCCCCCTTTTGGGAGAACCTATTCTATACATTCCCCCGACCGGGAGAAAAATTGGCGATGGGCACCGTCATATTGCCTATATTACCTACTTGCAGGAATTCTTTGTGTACATTGTCAGTGGCGAATGGGTTTTGGAACCCCTTGGAAAATTTGTAGGTGTAACGTAATAGCTTTAAAGGTATATTCGGTAGGATGTATTACCATAGCTACTGAAAAGCTACTTCCTATTTGGTGGTTCACCACGCCGTTTTGGAGAAAAACGCAAGTTTCTGAGTGGTCTTCTTTTTTGCTAACGTTTGTCTTTGTTAGGCCAGCATACCTATACAATGTGTTGCATAAGTTTTCCCCCAAATGAGAGAATTTCCCAGTCTACGAAATATTACACACTCCACCATTCATTTGTAGTGTAAGAATTATCGCTAAAAATGACAGTACTTAGTAACTGACATATCCGACTGCCTGGTGGCTATAGTGATAGCAGTGGTTCCTACAGGGGGACATTTTCGCAACTCATGGGGGCGATGAGCTCTAAGGGGGCGGCCGGGGAGGGGGTTTGAAAAAACGAGATACTAAGTTTAAACTGGGCCTTGCAAGATTCCAAAAGGTTTCTGTTAGCTGAGCTTTCAAATTCGTTCCCTTAAAAAGGAGATAAATGACGTCAACAAGTCGAATAGGTCTAACATTTACTCCTCAGGTGAACTAAAAAGTTTGTGATTTATCTTAATTGCTAGATTTCACGAAATCGCATGTAAGGGTGATTAATTTCAAAATTTTCTCGGCGAGGACCCTCATACTCAATTAGTAGCATCCTGTGAAAAGCGGTGAGCCAGCGAAGGGCCATGGCTAAAAATTGTCCCGTCGCTTTTACCTTGAATGTAGGTGTTCCGTTCTAACCATCAACATGAAATACTGACAAAAGTGAAAATTGCAGATAACTGTAACGTAATAGATACCTTTTGCACTGTACTATGAAGTAAAACACAAGTAAAACGTTTAAAAATGCAATCTTACGGTTTGCCAATTTCAGCTTTCTCATTACTTTCTCATTACTTTTGCCCGTAGGACAGCTCGGCTATTTGCGGATGATTGTCTCTTGTATAAGACTATCTCAACCACCAAGGATTCTGAGGATCTGCAGAAAGATCTTGATACCTTAAATGCTTGGCAAAACAAGTGGCAAATGCGTTTCAACTCTAGCAAGTGTTATGTTATGCACATCTCATCAGGTAGATCCACCACCCATTTTAATTACAAACTGGGCGGTCAGACTTTGCAAACAGTTCACTCTTACCCTTACCTTGGTATTCATCTCCAAGATAATTTAAAATGGGACACCCAGGTTGCTCATGCAACTACAAAAGCTAGTAGGGTCCTTGGCCTCATAAAGAGGAACCTTTCCAACTGCACCGAGCAGCTCAAAGCCACTGCCTATACCAGCTTAGTCAGGCCCCATTTAGAGTATGCTACACCTGCTTGGGACCCTCACCTTCAAAAGCATTGTAGCCAGTTGGAAAGGGTGCAACGTAATGCTGCAAGGTTCGTCACACATAACTATAGTAAAACGGAAGGAACGGTCACCAAGCTCCTCCATGATCTCCACTGGACGTCCTTGCAGAACAGGAGATCTGCCTCCAGATTAACCCTATTGTATAAAATTAATCAGAACCTTATTGACACACCTAAAGAAAACTTCCTAAAACCAGTGACACTGCAAGCCCTTCGGAGAATGAACACGCAAAACTTCCAACAACCTGCGTGTCGTATTAATGCTTACAAATACTCCTTTTTCCCAAGAACTATAAAGGAGTGGAATATTTTACCTGAAGGGACTGTCAATGCAAGTAGTATAAATTCGTTCAAGCATAATTTACATTTTGATTAAGTCATATCTCCTCCCCGCACACCTCTGGCTCATATGCTCTACCTTTTTTTAGAGCCCTGCCAGTACACGAAAAGAAGAAGAAGAAGAAGAAGAAGAAGAAGAAGAAGAAGAAGAAGAAGAAGAAGAAGAAGAAAGAAGAAGAAGAAGAAGAAGAAGAAGAAGAAGAAGAAGAAGAAGAAGAAGAAGAAGAAGAAGAAGAAGAAGAAGAAGAAGAAGAAGAGAAGAAGAAGAAGAAGAAGAAGAAGAAGAAGAAGAAGAAGAGAAGAAGAAGAAGAAGAAGAAGAAGAAGAAGAAGAAGAAGAAGAGAAGAAGAAGAAGAAGAAGAAGAAGAAGAAGAAGAAGAAGAAGAAGAAGAGAAGAAGAAGAAGAAGTAGAAGCAGAAGAAGAAGAAGAAGAAGAAGAAGAAGAAGAAGAAGAAGAAGAAGAAGAAGAAGAAGAAGAAGAAGAAGAAGAAGAAGAAGAAGAAGAAGAAGAAGAAGAAGAAGAAGAAGAAGAAGAAGAAGAAGAAGAAGAAGAAGAAGAAGAAGAAGAAGAAGAAGAAGAAGAAGAAGAAGAAGAAGAAGAAGAAGAAGAAGAAGAAGAAGAAGAAGAAGAAGAAGAAGAAGAAGCAGAAGAAGAAGAAGAAGAAGAAGAAGAAGAAGAAGAAGAAGAAGAAGAAGAAGAAGAAGAAGAAGAAGAAGAAGAAGAAGAAGAAGAAGAAGAAGAAGAAGAAGAAGAAGAAGAAGAAGAAGAAGAAGAAGAAGAAGAAGAAGAAGAAGAAGAAGAAGAAGAAGAAGAAAAAGAAGAGCTTGAGTGGAATAAGTCTTTCAACGCCCCATGCGACTCCTACCATCTCTCTTCCTCCTTCCCACAGGAAAAGCTCATTGCAGCATCAAAGGGAACATTCGTTAGTAGCTCTATGGGTGATTACTGCAATCTCTATTGAACATTTAAGGTTATTAAATATAAGATAATCGGAAGACAGCCAAAATTGACTCAGTGCCTCATTCTTGTGTCGACAATTCCGGTAATACCCCAGAGCTTCCGGGGGCTTCACTCCCGGTACCCCATTGAGACATTATATAAACCTTTTGGAATCTTGCAATTGCCCCTGGGCCCCATTAGGGACCCTTGTGGGAACTGTCCACACTCCGGTGGGCCTTAGTTTGGCATCTGTAAAATTCAAAAAAGTTTCTCCGTAACCCCAACTTTGTGATTCCCCATCACAAAGAGAGACAGCTTTTGAATCCCGCACTGTTGTTTTGCTTCCCTGTGTCGGACCCGTACGTAATTTGGTTAGTTAGTTAGATAATATTTAACGACACACCAACACGAATGTGTTATATCGTGTCACCTAGATAAATTCATTTCAAGTCCTCCCCTTTAGTCGCCTCTTACGACAGGCGGGGAATACCGTGGGCATATTCTACAACCCCCAGCCCACGGGGGGGGGGGAGCGTACGTAAAAACAACGTATGTGTATGCCTCCCCTTTATTTAACTATGTGTTTTTATTATATTTGTCGTTTCATTCATGGCAACAGTAGGCTATAGACGGGGTGGGGGCGTTTGCCCAATGCCATTCGGTGAAAGGGGGCGATGAGCTGAAAAACTTTAGGAACCACTGATCCATAGTCTCGCTGCGCAATTTCAGGGCGAAAATCGCGTCTACATGACAAACATTCATTTCCATGTTTGCTGAGCATAGATAGGTATATACATCGCTCTGCTTGCCACATGCCACCCCCCAGTGAACGCAAGTTTAGCAATGAACCGAGTACAATCATTGATGTGGTTTGCACTTCGCTGAGATTGGATACCTTGCATACAGCTCAGCGCATATATTGTTATCTGACTTTTTAGACTTCCTTATTTATTATCTAAGTCATTTTTTGTCTTTTTACACTGCTTTGAATTGACACTTACCGACATTCCGTTGCACTGATAACTGTGTATGAGCTCTTCACCAAAGCACATGCCCACGCATGTTGATGGCATTCAATAAATCCAGGCATTAATGTCTGTTGGTTGAGGTATATAACCTGCGTGTTTGAACCAGCATGGGTGAAAACTTCATCAAGAGTCCCTACTGCAAGAATGATACCACTGGCTACTGCAACGGCCTCAATGTTATCAGTACATGCCTCGTCCATAGTGATAATATCACCACCGTAAAATATAATGTCAGCTTTCTTCGCCATCTTGGATATGTAGACAGTTTTAACCACACACGTACACAACACGACAGTCTATAACCAGCTTCAACAGTTACTAAGATTGCACTATCAGTAGCAATGAAACAATTTTCACCTTTGGCACTTGAAAGCACGCATAACAGAGCCCCTAGATCGAGGGTCGCACAGCACAACCTCAACAATACAAAAGGAACGATATTAACATGTTTGCGGGTTTCAACCTGTATTGTTTAAGTCTGTGTTACTGCACACATCGAGGGGCCGGTTTGCACTTTCCACTTCTGAATTATGGAGTAGTGTAATAGACTTGGGCTAGAATTTACAAAATTGTGTTTATTGGGGCACTAGACCTGGTAACCGTGCTGCGAGGTAACGTGTTCTCATTTGGTCTTTTTACTTATACCACAACGTCAGGGAGCAAAACGTGAAGAAAGTCACTTCCCAACCCAAAAATTAACGTGGAGGGCCAAACAGAGATAAGAACTCTCAGCTTATACGAATGATTCCACATAGTTGCAAATTTGAAGTCAATGGAAAACGTGGATGGGAAACAAGCTTCTCTTGTACCAAAACAACGTATCTTTTTCGTTGAATCCAATTTTTACCGAGAAGTCAAGCACGTGAAAGGAAGATAGCATTTGCTCCATACCTTTCTGAAAGCCTCACGCCTACATCATCGTGGAAAAACATTGAAAATGTTCCGGATAAGTTTGTTACGTCAAACCGTAACGTACGTCAATCTTCACTGATACTCAGACTTGTACGATGTCAGTGTTATTGGCTGAATGCTTGAAGTGACCAATAATGATAGCACTCCTTATAAATATGCAAATCTAGAATCGAAGTTCCACCTCCACTGGAAGTGACAATCAGTACAAAATGCTCCCCGACGTCGAGGTATAAGTGAAAAGATCAAATTAAAACACGTCGCCACTCGACGGGGTTACCCTGACCATTGGGCACTATCGTTGATCTCTGTATATAACTGTTTAGCTAATTGCTGATTCAAGCCCGTACAATCAGTTGAAGCCACGGTGAACACGCGTCGACAACCATATCCACTCTCATTTTTCCGCGTTGTGTAACAAAGCTAATGCATACATCAGTGTTCATATCAGTGATAATGTTTGCTCTCGCCTACCAAAGCAATAGCGTTGGAGAGTAACTAATTAGAGTTAGGTTAGATGAGGTTTTACGGCCCACTTTTTAACCAATTGGTTTAATTCGGGCCTGTTACGGACTTTTTTTCCAGTTGTGGCTCACTGGCTTATTTTCCATTCTCCATTGCTTAAGCTGAGCACCAAGCTCAATGGCAGTAAGTTCCATTTTTAAAGTCTTTGGTATGACCCGGCCAGGAGTCGAACCCTAGACCTGGGAACGGATTAGAACAAAGCAATTAAAAATCCGTAAATGGTACTAGAAGGGCACCAAACCGTCAAAAATCATAACTGTAGGGAAAATGGAACTTTTTTGATGTCTTCACATTACAATTCCGACTCGGAAGATAAAAGTACGGAGGGGTTACTCGAGCCTTCTTTGCTTAAATGTGGAACATATAAAGAGGAGACATGGGAGAGACCTGGACAGAGTCGTGGGAAAGACATGCAATCTGAGTAATGGACGGGCAAGAGGGCTGAAAAGCTGGACCAAGTAAACTACATATTGTAAGCCGGACTAAATTTAGTTAGCCGGTCTCCGAATAGACTTGCCACTGGACATGGGACCCACATGGGTTATTTGTTGGTATTATGTGCTTTCAGTCATGCATGGGCATGGTTTAGATTGTACATACCGGTATACATTGAAAAAAGACTAAACGTATGCACATCGTTTCAAATTACCATGATATCATCTCATAAATAACTTGATAAAAGACGGTGCCAGATACAGAAATCAAATTTCATATGTACCGTCCCCCAAAAAGGTCTGATCAGAAGAGCCCCGAATAGGAATATGGTCTAAACTTTGACAAGATCCGGTTCAAAAATGAGCCAGTTCTGATCATTTCTGTACCAGATTTAGTCACATAATTGATCAGACTCCTGTCCGGTACCCTTCTAATCAGATTCTGTTCAAATTTGAGACCGGGCTTCTTTGAGAGTTTGTTCATATCAAGCCAGACTCAAGCTGATTAAAAAAAACATGGCAGATATAGCTATCAAGTTTTGTATGCCATATTAAACAATATACTAATCGATTAATTGATATGCCAGATATGCAAATCAACGTTCATATGGCCACATTGCTAGATAGACCTAGAAAGTTCATACAAGATTTAACCAGAATGCAAAAATGCATTGAGGTTTCGATGATATATGTTCTTTTCCAAATAATGCCATGATGTCCCGTGTCTTTCAGTCACTGGTCAAGTACTATCTTAACATGTTGGAAAAATAATGTTAGGTTCATATTTGATGTTGGGAACTCTTGGGAAAATTTGCTTTTTGACTTTTGGTAAACCCATGAGACGATCTTGGGAATTCTTACAATTTTACTTTTTGACCCCTATCACCTCAGATGACCTTTGACCTCCACCAAAAACGAAAGCATTCTTTTTTCACCACAACGCATCCACATACTGAGTATGAAATGTATCCAAGCTTCCTACCTGGCGATATCCTGTTAACAAGGTTTTCAGTGTTTGACCCCGGTGACCCCATATGATTTTTGACCTCCACCCAACATGGTAGCATTCATCTTCGCACCCCACCGCATCCACATACTACGTATGAAATCTATCCAAGCTTCCTATCTGGAGATATCGTGTTAACATGGTTTTCAGTGTTTGACCCCCGGTGACCCCATATGACCTTTGACCTCCACCAAACATGATAGCATTCATCTTCGCACCATACCACATCGACATACTACGTATGAAATCTATCTAAGCTTCCTACCTGGAGATATCGTGTTAACATGGTTTTCAGTGTTTGACCCCATGTGACCCGAGATGACCTTTGACCTCCACCAAAATAATAGGGTTCATTTTCTCACCATAAAGCGTCTACATACTACATATGAAATCAATCCAAGCTTTCTAGCTTGAGATATCATTTTAACAAATTTAAAGAATTAAATATTTTGAATATTTTCGACATTTTTAAGCACCAGATGGGTATCTTTACGTTTAAAATTAGTCATGAGTTATTACCTCCTATGTTTCACAATATCTTTCATCTTAATAATACTGTCCACAACTATTGTACCAGGCATTCGGAAAACTATCACTTATATAGAGTTAATACTGATGTCAGTAAAATGTCATTTGTTACTTCTGGCTCTCAACTCTGGAATAACCTTTGTCCCCAACTAAAACGCATCTCCTCACTTCCCTTATTTACCATGAAATTCAAATTATGTTTAATTGATAAGTATTGATGTCTTTTGTTACCTATGATCTTTTTGATTTTACTCTGTCATGGATGGTATGTGGTTGGGGTTTAGTGGGATGGAAGGGGGCTATTACTATGTCTGTGTTATTTGATTTCTCTATTGTGTCTGTATTTCTTGTTGACTTTTTTTTATAAAAGTGGCCTGCTTTGTACAAGCATTTGCTTTTTGCTGGCTTCCTCCACCGCTTTCTGTAAATTTATTTCTGTCTATATTTTATGATGTTTGTGGAAAATAAATGAAATGAAACAAATGTTTTCACGGTTTGATCCCGGTGACCCCAAATGACCTTTGACCACCATCAAAAATAATAGGGTTCTTTCCCTTACCATAACGCATCTACATAATAAGTATGAAATGTATCCAAGCTTCCTATCTAGAGATATTATGTTAACAAGGTTTTCAGTATTTGACCCCCAGTGACCCTAGATGACCTTTGACCTCCATAAAAACGATAGAGTTCTTCCTCTTACCATAAATGCATCTACATACTAAGTATGAAATTTATCCAAGCTTCCTATTTTGAGATATCGTGTTAACAAGGTTTTCAGAGTTTGACCTCCAGTGACCCCAGATGACCTTTGACCTCACCAAAAACAATAGGGTTCTTTCTCTTTATATGGGGCATCTATGTAACAAGTCTGAGAACCGTCAGAGTTTCCCTTTTTGGGATACCGTGTTAACGAGCAAAGTGTCACAAACACATACACACGCATACACACATACACACTCATACTCACCCTCGCCTCCTTAGCGGTACGCGGGAAATGTCCCGGTAAGGAATTCGCGGGAATTCCCCAGCAGCGGAGCTGCCAGGTTACTAGGCGAGTAGACGGGAGTGCTTGAGGGCGGGCTGCGTTGCCAGGCAGGCACGTGCAGCCGCGCGTGACTTCTCATTGCAGCGACGGAATTTTCGGGCAGCTACGCCAGTTTCGAGCTCCGCGTGAGCTAGGAAAGACGTGCGAGAGCGGAGCTCTCCCGTGTCCTGTTAAGGACATGTTGCTGAGTGCACCCATAGCCACAGGATCGCTCACACAGCCCGGGTGCACCCACCCACACACCCTCATACACACATACATACACACATACGCCATCACGAATGCATAGGTTTCTCTTATCATCGAAACCAAAAATCGTTTCATACTGCCAAGGCAAGCTAGATTTAAGTTGACATAAAAGCCATGTTAGATGTAAATAACAAGTTTCGTATGGCTTAATCAAACCAGATCTTATTTGCTAAAAGACAATACAATTTTACTAGGCCGAACTCAAAGTTTTTTATGGTCATATCATACCAGAAATACACTGATAAAAACCATGCCATGTATACACATCAAGTTTTAAATGGTTAAATCAAGTCACTGAGTTAGAGTTAGATGAAGTTATATGGCTCATTTCCTAACCAATTGGTTTAAGTCGGGTCGGCCACTGCCTTTTTTCCAGTTGTTGCTCACTGGCTTGTTATCCGTACTTCATTGCTCATGCTGAGCACCAAGCATTAAGTACAATGCAGTAGGTTCCATTTTTAAAGTATTTGGTATGACCCGGCCAGGAGTCGAACCCCAGACCTTTCGGCTGCAATTCGGATGCTCTAACCACTTGACCATACATCAAGCCACCGAAGAACATATGTTATAAAGCCATGTGAAGCCAGTTACAGGCATTAAACTTTATAACTGTCATATTAAGTCATATATGACTGGATAGAAGACAACGTTAGAAACACAAATCAAGTTTGGTTTTTATATCAATAGCAATCGTGTTTAATTTGGTTACTTGTCCAAGGTTAAGATCTCTTTTGGATAAAGCAGTACCTACCTTTATGAATATACACTTTGCTTAATGTTCATGTCTACTAAATTATCATATAAATTTTTTTAATGATCACGGGAGTAAAAAAGAAATCATTAATCAAAGCTTTGACGAAATATACATTGAAGTAGGCACAAAAGTGTAATTAATTTACATCTTTCCGGTGTCAGATATGAACATAAGATTGTGAGTATTGTTTTCAACTTAATAGTTTTCAAAGTATGTACCCACTCTTTTGTAGTAGGAATTATTTAAACATTACAATTGAAATCCAGAATTAAATATTCTAGATATCACTGACTAAAGATTATTTCAGAAAGATCGTTTTCTGCGGCTGGAACAAAATGAAAATGATGGAGTGAAGGCCTGTGGAACAGTGGATTCGTTTATAAAAACAGAATTATTTTAGACATATGTTAAATCTTAATGAAATTCCTTTCTTTGTTGTTTCTATTTCAAGTGTCATTGTATAGTGTACGCATAGTGTGCATTCTGTGAAGAACCCCCAAATTTAATCAAGGTAGCGGTATAACAACCTACATTGACAAAAATGGTCTTTATATTGGTAGATATACTTCACAAGTTAACTTACGTTAATAACTGGGACGAACTTAAAACTTGTTCAATGTTTTAAGAGGTTCCATGCAGTCACTGAGTTGCTTTCCAAATAAGAGATAGAGGCTGTTGTGATTGTTAGATTTTGCGAGATTTTATACTTTTACAGTTACCAAAGGATTAATTAGTGCCAGATAAAATGATGTCTTAAGGGGGTAATTGCAATCTGATTTCCAGTTTTGCATTAATTGTTTCTTAAACCTATACCTGACAATACATGCTAGCATATAAAGTCCCTGTGTGACAACTCGTCACCAGTTAAAAATGTACCTTGGTATAAAAGAATTCAACATAAACATACATTGATATATAAGGTCTAGCGTTTACATGCAGATATGCCCGTTGAATCCATCTCTATTCTATGGTCCTAGCTTACTTATAGAATAAATACAATAAATGCTGGTTCAAATAGACAATAGATTACTTTCATTTACGTTCACATTTTCGAGGAAGAATTTTGAAGCAAACCAGTACCCAACAAAACAAATCTTTAGTACTGTATTTACTTTGCTACAGTCTACAGGTTAATAGAATATGCGCTACTGTGTAGACCTATTGATCTATGAATTTTCTCTCAGTGTGGTCTGAAATGAATAATGCCCTCAAATTTGCTTGGCGCTTTATTGTGTTCTATGTAGTTTTTTGGAAATATGTATCAACTTTCACGTTCAAAACCAAAATGAATTATGTCCGTGTGTGTTTGTCATCGTGTCCAATCTCATATGCAAAGAAAACTACAAGCAGAATAAGATAAGAAGTCTTATGAGAGATTACAGCCTTCGTGCTGTTCCAAATCTAGGAATAATTTATAGATTGTAGTACGGCTATGTTACTGTTTTGGATCCCTCTGATGACAGCAAAGTTGTTTCTTCTGCCTTCCAGGAAAGACTCAATGACGTTGATGCTTTCTAAATCGAACGGGTCCACCTTGTAGGGATTCTTTGAAAGGACAATCAAATCAGCTTTCTTTCCAACAGTGATGCTTCCAAGGTCTTTTTCCCTGTGAAGCTGCCAGGCTCCGTTAATTGTGTAAGCTTTAAGGGCCTCATCAATTGAGACTCTGTACTCAGGACCGTAAGGCGTGTTTGGGTCGTCTCTGGTACAGCGAGTGATGGCCGTTCTTATGTTGGAAAATGGGTTAGCTTTACCAGGAAAGGCAGGATGATCCTGAAACCACAACAAAGATACCAAATTAATTAAAAAAATGCGGTAATATGTTTGATATTTACCACAGATGACTTGTAATATAACATAAAAGGGATCTATAAACACCCTTAACAAACTACTCACAAATAAAAAATAAACATGTTGCATGCCAAATTAAAGCACACATAATCATAGAGAGCATATAAAAATACAGAGAGAAAAGTATGATCAAGAGGGAGTAACACATGTGGTATTTAGAACCAACTTGACACGTGGAATCACCCGTTTTTCCCTGCAAAGAGGTCATACATGAAAATTTGGGTCAAAGTTGGAAAAGCTGTCTTTGACACTCTGTCAAAACAGGGCAAGGTGCGACAAACAAGTTAATTAAGAAAATCCAGTTATTATGTGTTTGTACTCAGCATCACACCTATCCACACATTGACACGCATTACATACTTTCCCCCAGGTTACCCCATGTAACCTGCATCAACGCGTGTTTTTCACTTTTCTACACAATTGCCTCATCTTTAACCTCGATAGTGCCGGTTGCTGCATTGAAATTTGAAAATGTGTGACCAATGTTTATTAAAGACACACATTGTCAGGCAAAAAATCACGGGAACTGCACAACTCTTCACATTTCACCACAGTTTTTCCCAGTTCAAACAATTTTTCAGGTGTGGTATTGGAACTTTTGACACGAAATATTTGGTAATGGTAGTATTTGTCGTCTTTAAAACTACTTGAAAATGGTACTTATTGGCCATGTTGCCCACCTCATTCAATATATCAACTGGCAATGTAACTAGCGAAGAAGGTTTATCATTTTCAATTGAAATGGAATTTCAATCATGACGCAGCTTCCTTGGCAAGAGGCTGGAAGTTCAGGAAGTGACACAGACAGTAAATCCAAAGCAGGTCTACGCGAAAGAGTGGATTGTAAAGGAGACTAGGAATATTGCACTCTGTTTGAGGAAAACTACACTAGGTTCCTATAAATAATATTTATTTTCAAAGAAAATCAGATCTTGTAATATCAGATATGTAAAATAAAGGCTACATCGTCAAAATTTTTTCTCCATAATCTCTGTTGCGTGTTGTTGCTTTATTGCAATTCGTATGATTTCACAATGGAGATTGATGGATTACCAACAAATAAACACTTGGCAAGTTATACTACCGACTTCATTAAATTGACACTTTATTTTCGCAGCTTTTGTGTTTATCTTTCTTTGAGGAGAAAAATATTGAACATAAGATAAAAACTTTTATCCAACGCAACGTGATCATGAATTGTTCAGAAACACTCCCTGAACCGTCCAACCTTGCCGGCCACTAGTAAGCTTGTGTGGAAAATGATATCTCCTTTGTGAAAATAGACATATTACCAAATCAAGCAAATGTGGGTTTTGCATTAATCTAGCTTGACTTTTCCTTTATTTAATTCCCTTTCCCCGCACCCCTCCCCCCCCCAACGACCAATTTTCGTGTGGTCTGAAGGATGATACGAAAGTCTGCTATCCATTACGCCTACCTGGTGGATTGTCCACGTAAGCCCAAGCTTAGTCGCCTCTGATAGTGGAGCCCATCGATTGACCCGGTCACCGAGGATGTTCGTTTTGAATGTGAGTCCATAGAATCGAAGGTGATCCACAAAAAAGGAAAGTGCAAGGTTAAGTTGACTTGCTCTGGCTAGCTGTTCCTTAGTCACTAGACCTAGATGTTCCATGCGATGTCGTCTGTCGTTCTCACCATATTCCCTACAAACCTGTCACAACAAGTATACTAAGTCAATAAACTTTGAGTTTTTACAAGTAAGATGTAAAATGTAAGTTCTGAAAAGAACTTAGAAAACTTCACAACAACGTAATTAGCTATGGCTAATATGTGACCCCGCTCTGCAAAAGAGTTGCCAAACTAATATATATATATATATATATATATATATATATATACGACTCAATAGAGCAGGCTTTCCAGTCGCTGAACACTTTAACCTCCCTGACCATAGCCTAAATAACCTAAAGTTTGCTATTCTCTACGGCAACTTGACCGATACAAGTAAAAGGACCCTCGTTGAAACACAATTGATTCACAAACCGGCACATATATGCACGGATTAAATAGGGATTTGAGCTTTCTCTCTGGTTTCAACTTTTACAAATAGTAAACATACGAGCTAGTAAACTTTTTATTCTCTGTAACACCTGAGGAAGGACCAGGGGTCCGAAAATTTGTGCAGAATTGTGTATTCATTAAAGATTATGTTGGAATCAGAGGCATTACCCGTTTTTCTTGTCATATTATATATATATATATATATATATATATATATATATATATATATATATATATATATATATATATATATATATATATATATATATATTAAACAAAACTTACTGATATACAAGAAATATTGCTGTTTTAAATACACTGATAATTTTGCTAAAGAAGTATAAAAAAGATTGATATTTTGCATCAAAGAAAACGAACAGGAAGGGTTTCGTGGAAGCTAAGTATATAAGGAACAGCATGGATATTAACCTTACTTTCTCGTAAGTCTTCAAGACTTGCTCACAGGCTCTCTCACCCTGAGAATGGATGGCGATCTGCTTTCCTGATAAGTGAAAACGCTTCACTGTGTCAAGCAAAGTATTGTTTTCCATATTTAGTTTGCCATAGTTAGGAGCTTTCGGAAAACATAGTGTTTCAGTAAGTGGAGTAAATAAATACGGTTCTCTGGTTGCCATCGTGCCGGAATGAGGTGAACCATCCGCCATCAGCTTAATACCTGCTACCCAAAGACGACCATTATAATTTCCAATGCGGTCGCTGGTTTTGTATTTTTCTCCTGCTGAGACATTAACAGTAGCGGGTGATGTCGAAACGCTTTCTCCGTCATAACCCTCCTTTGCATGCTCACGGTTGTAAATGGCTAAAGAACAAGAAACAATGTCGTGAAAAGTTGTATGTTAACCATTTTTGGCATATAAGACTAGTTTGTTCATTTTATTGCATTGTGAAGTTTAGATTACTGGAAAATCGAGCTTTTGATATGTCTAGTTAAATTAAGCTTAGTGTTGTTGGTTCAGTTTAGTTTAACATGCTTAGGGTCAGACACAGTCATTTGTGATATTTCAGTACCCTACATTTGGTTAATCCTAGATTAACACAGGAGAGATTATAGTATCTCTGCTTCGAGCGCTCGAGGTAAACGAGACAGAAGCATTCTAATATTTCCCAATTCTGTAACAAGGACCTCTCTCTATTCAACGTCCCCCTCCGACGACCGAAAGTAAATCCCAGTTTTTTGCCCCTTTTCCAGGGGCTGGAATGAGAAACACAGCCTCGGTCTGCATCACCAAACCCGAACTCAAAACCCTGAAGCCAACGACGCCTTGAACTGGACAACTTCTTGAACAGGACTTTATGAGTCGAATAAAAACTCGATTTATAGATCTCCCCAATTTTTAAGTCATGGCATTTTTGCAATTTTGTTTTACTCAAGTCCAATTTTAAATCATGTAAAAATATACAAAGACACAATATACAGTTACACTTGGCGATCTAGAACGATTCACATCATGCACCCAACGTTGCCCAAAATTGCTGCTAAGCTACGGTGTAGAACACGTACACTTATTTGTCTTAGAAACCAAGTTGTAAAATTGACGCAGTTGTTGTTAAACCTACTCTCTAGACTCTCTAATTCGTTTATGCCCTTCCTTCTGCAGTTTTTTTTTTTTTTTTTGTATTTCAGCAAAACAAAAATTCACAAGGGGGATGACAAATTATGATGATGTTGATAATAGCGACGACATCCGGGCTGTCTCAATAGTCTTTTAAGCAGAACGCTGCAACTATAAATTAAATAACCTAAGCCTAACATTGGCTGAAACAAATATAGTTATTTTTTTTACCGACATGTGGTGATTTCGGGGGCGTTTAACCAATGGCCAAAGAGACGTTCACGAAAGACCATTAGTCTGGGACTAAATTTCCACTACCACATAAGAAAAGGCACACTGCTAAATCAGAAGTGGTACCCTTTCCTGACCTTCGCAGCTAGAGAGGACACCTGTCAACTCCAAGTAGCCATTTGAAACGCGTACAGCTCGTGAAGATCGGAACTGAGTGGGCCTCCCTTCACAATGCATAACAAATGTTGCAAGTGATTATCAACCAACCAACCGACAGACTACCATACCGCAGGCTCACAGGCATAAGCAGAAGGCAACCACTGGTAAGTCATCCCGTCAGACAATAAAACGACTGTGCAAGTCCCCAGCACGGCAAGGAGAAACATTCTTTAACCTTTTCATAACTTAATTTCTTGCAAATTTCCTCTTATTGCATTACAAGCACCTCGGAAGGTGTTTTGTACATAACTATAACAAACAAAAGGTAAAGCAAGGAGAAATTCCCCTTGAATTTCACAATTCACCAACAAAAATATTGTCACATGATCAAAATAGGCCAATCATGAACTAGAGTGACAGGGCACACTCACTCTGATTGGGGTGATGGCCTACTGCCTTTAAGCAATGAGGGGGAAATAGTACACGATTAACCACCCAGTACGAAACAAGAGACTCCTTATCCTCGACAACACTAAACCTCATTTTTTAAAGAGTAAGCGTTGTACTGAAGGAGGTAATCAAAACCAAATCCACAGTTTTACAACTTCTTTAACACCACCACTTTTAACCTGTTCCTTTTCCGTGGCCACAGTATAATTATCAAGAGATATGCCTTGTTTAGCCGAGAAAGCGAGAGCCGATTGGCTTACAGTTGAACAGCAAAACCACTTTCTCTATGGTCCTATGTTATGTGCTGATATAGCCATGCACCAACAAAGTTGAGGGCTGCAAGGACAGCAGTTAGCGACTTGAACAAGACCTACTTAAATATAACGCAGAAGAAACCGTCAGAATACTGCGTGCATTTTACTCTTACCCAGACAGGTACAAGAAAAGTCGGAAAACTCTAATCAATCTGAAATGCCTTGACAAAAGTCTCCCTAAAAGAACGTTAAAGAGACAAAGCGCACCCCTGACGCATCACGGGAGGGTTTATAAACTAGTCCGAAGTGAAAGCTTTAACATTGACACAATCAAAGACATGCCGGACTTACCAAATCCATTAAAACAAGGTAGCATACAAAATAAAGAATTTTGAAGAGGAATCCGTAGTCTACCATATCGCAGGTTTCCTCTTGACCCAGGAAGAGGAACGGGAATGACAGATTACTATAACATATCAGACCAACTCTTGAATCAGCCATATATTTTGCTGAATGTCATATTTCTGCGAGCACAAATGTTAAGTGAACCAAGAAGATCCGTCATAAAAGAACCTAGCCGGTTGTCTGAGGCCTTCTTAGGGATCTTGAAGTTTACGATCAGTTTTAGGGCATTTACTGATACAGTGACTAGACTCCGGTGGAAGAAATGTTTTGCATCATTTGCATCATTTTAAGTTTCCATTGGGAATCGATAGGTGTCTACCATGCGCAAACAAAAGCCGCAGGAATCACATGATCTAACGAATCCCCCAAATACTTACAATCTGGCCACTGGGCAAACTTTAACCCCTGCGGAACTACATCATACAAGTAGCTAGCCTTATAAAGCACGACGGATAAAATATCTCGGTGGTCTGGACGTAGTTTACCCGACACACTGAGACACGTTGCTGCTATCTCAGGAGCTACGTCCTGGACGGTAGTGACACCCATTACCCTACATCGCAAGTTTAAATAGCGACCCCTTCACTTGACCTCTTTATACTCCGAAATCTTTCTCCAATACAACTTACGCGGCATAGTACACGTGACTATACGAACAATGGAAATTTAGAAGACTTTGACAAGTCTGAAACACGGCTTTGCTATTCGCCCCCCCCCCCCCTCGAAGAAAAAGATAGAAAGATGGAAATTTGTGACAAATGTAGGACTGAACGGGGAGGAGATGGGATTGATAAATGAGGAAAGTATTGATAGGGCGATTGCTGTTGTAAGAGGGTTAGGGACAGTGGAGATGGAACGGGAAGAAAATGAGTTTGAAGAGTTAAGGGAGGGAATGCTGGAACAGAGGCGAGGGATAGAGTAAGGGTGACTTTGGAAGGAGAGGAAGGATAGAATGAAGACCTAAGAAAAGGGAAACAAAGCATTAGAAGGTGATCTATCACGTAGGCAAGAATAGGTAGGGTGGGAAAGACGGAAAGGAAAGTAGCAAGAACCTGAGCGATTGACAGGAGGGGAAGGGAAAAACAGAGGCGAGGGATAGAGTAAGGGTGACTTTGGAAGGAGAGGAAGGATAGAATAAAGACCTAAGAAAAGGGAAACAAAGCATTAGAAGGTGATCTATCACGTAGGCAAGAATAGGTAGGGTGGGAAAGACGGAAAGGAAAGGAGGAAGAACCTGAGCGATTGACAGGAAGGGAAGGGAAAAACAGAGGCGAGGGATAGAGTAAGGGTGACTTTGGAAGGAGAGGAAGGATAGAATGAAGACGTGAGAAAAGGGAAACCATCTATCACGTAGGCAAGAATAGGTAAGGGTGGGAAAGACGGAAAGGAAAGGAGGAAGAACCTGAGCGATTGACAGGAAGGGAAGGGAAAAACAGAGGCGAGGGATAGAGTAAGGGTGACTTTGGAAGGAGAGGAAGGATAGAATGAAGACGTGAGAAAAGGGAAACAAAGCATTAAAAGGTGATCTATCACGTAGGCAAGAATAGGTAGGGTGGGAAAGACGGAAAGGAAAGGAGGAAGAACCTGAGCGATTGACAGGAAGGGAAGGGTAAAACAGAGGCGAGGGATGGAATCAGGTTGTTTATGCAAGCGGGAGGAGAATTAAAAAAGGAAAGGATCAAAAACAAAAGACGGGGCAGCAAAGTTTCGAGAAAAAAGAGGGAAATGGAGAAAAATGAGGAATAACAAATTATGAAGAGAGCGGCATGTAGTGTGGGGAAAGTAGGAAAGGGAGATATGAACTTAAGTTTTTATCACTACCTTTTCGGGATACTTGAGTTTAATTTCCCAGTGAACATTTTCTAGAAGTAACTCGATGTGTTGAAAAAGGCCATATGAGTGATCACCGAATGGGGGTATGGGATTCTAACTTCGTGCCTTTGCCGCTCTAGGTGAACGGTTTCGTCGGTCACACCTTACGAGGAAGAAACCCCCCTTAACTAATTAAAAATCGAATGCCCCTTGGTTTTTTGCAGAAGTACATGGTCCTGTATATGTATGCAGGTGTATTATCAACAATTAAAACGTTTTTTTTTCTTACTGAGGAATGTATATATCTGACCCTCAACCTTGATCCTCCTTAAAACGTTATACTCTGACTGACATTATTGAAACAAAGTTACTATGCGTTCACTGTAATGGAATAAACCTTGTCTTGAAAGATTCAGAGTACCCTAAAACGAATAACACAGCACCATTTTGCACCTTTGAGTTAATTTTTTAGTGAAATTTCCAAAGGTTCACGGGCCCTCTCCCACCATCACACATGCTTTTGAGATAGTACTGACGCTTCTTTTAGCGGATTTAGCTGTCAAGCTGTAATATGTATCTATCAGAAAAATTTTATTTTGCCCAGAACGAAAAATGTCTAGATCCGCATTTTTGTTAACTAGACAGATGTTTTTGTTTAAAGTGTCATATGGGTAAAGGAATAAACTTAGAGTAGAGAATGTTTACTGTCCGAGTAAGAGATTTGTTGTCCAAAACGAGGCAATTGTAGAAACTGAGATTGTGATAATCGTGATAATCTCCAAAACTGAAATCGTTTTAATGACATTATTATATCAGGCCATTAAAGTATATCATATATGTTTCACTATAACACCCATATTTTATGAATACTCCAGATTCCAGAGCTTCTCCCAACCCCAGGGGAAACTGCCCCGAACCACACCCTAGGGGTGTAGGAAGCAACACCTGCACAACTCAATTTGAAAAGCATGAAATCGGGACCATCGTCTTTACCTTGCCCACGCACCCCTCCGACTTTGCTGACTACGCGTCGCCTGTCAGCCAAAAGTCCGCACTGTTCTATTTCAAACTGTGTGTGCTGGGGCCTAATTTCCCTACAAATGCTTTACACATAGCTCTTGCCACAGATATTTTAGGTGTTGATACTACTCATATTTACATTTTAGGACAAGTAAAAGAACATTACCCATTTTAGGTGTATGCAACTGTTTTCTCAGCATGTTCCAATGGACGTGTGTGTGTGTTGGGGGGGGGGGGGTAGACTGACAATCCATTTAACGGCTGCTTTCAAGAAAGGCAAACACATTTGTAAATTTTGTGAGTGATGCTGTGGCCTTCAGGATAAAGCACAATTTCACAAAAAATATACTTTCAAATTAACGAAGCCCTAGACCAGTGGATAAAGTGGAAATTTAAAATGACAAATTAAGGAACCATACATTCAAGTCAATCATATACTTTTGCCTGATAAGTAAAGAGTCGGGACCGATTTATTTACAATTGGTGTTTTTAAACTCTCCTACTGCGTTCCATTGAACAGCTGTGGTTAGGTACACAAAAAGTTGTGGTAAGACATGCATGCAATATCAAATATGACTGTGGAGCTTATTACACGACTCACCAAGGCGAACTGGACAGTCTTTACTGTCTGCAAGTTTCTTCAACGCCTTATCCTTGGTTTCTGTACCGACGTACAGGAGATCAGTCACAGTAGTCAGTCCCACGGATGAATAGTATCTCCACTGTATTTTACATGACTCATATACTTCATCGAATCCTTGGTCTATACCTCTTGGTGGCAATAACCTAACAACCATCCTCTCCAGCAACTGGCCAGTTGGTTTACCATTCTTATCTTTCACAATTGTTCCCCCTGGAGGGTTTTGTGTGTTTTCGTCAATCTGCCAAATGTCACAAGATAAGTATTGTAGTAATTTTCAATTTCAAATTTCTTTAACACAGAATAAAAGGGACTGTGTTTACGTATTACACAAGATGACCTGCTATCGCCAGATTCGTTTTCTCTAATATCATGCAAAATATAGCTGTTTTTGAATTCATTGACCAAAGAACATTGAGAAAGTTGTATAAACTTCCATTTTTAAATTTTACATGTCTTTTCATACTTATTTTATGCCCCCTTAAGTTTTTATGTTTATGCTGGAAGGAAAAATCGATACAAATTGAAAATAATTGCTGTTTGAGAGACATGTATATAAACTAATTAATTAGACAGGGAAGTGCTGATCATGTCATTGGTGGCAATCACAATTGAACACTATATTGAACGCGGGTAACATATGATAGAAAGACGATTCTTACCCCTAACTTTTTAAGAGCTAAGGAATTAACCCAAGCTACATGTACGTTCTGGCCTATCACCCCAATTGGAACAGTGAAAGAGAAGTTGGCATCCAAGAAATCAGCACTAAGAGCTGGTGCATCAGGCATCAGTTCAGGATCTCAGCCAAAGAAAAGTGCCCATTTTCCTGGGTCTAAAGCAGCTGTTTTGTTTTTCATTACTTTGGAGATTTCGGCAAAACTCCTGAAATTGAAAGCCGGAAGAATACAGACTTGGAGATTATTATTTGCAATAGGTACCGTTGAAGTTACAATGGAAATCCATGTTATCTTACTCAACGACATGTAACACTTAGCACAACCTGTATACAACCAGTGAGTTGCTTTATTTCAGCTGCCTGATATAATAAACTTTGGACTTAATTATACAACCAAGCGACCATTTGCAATGCAAAAAGTAGCGTTTCTTTCAATCTGCCCCACTCTTTCTGTTACATCGATGTAATTCATAGGCAAGGAAAGCGCGAGGGGTGTCATCCCCCAGTCAAAAATGCGGTTGGGCGGAACTATGTTCCCACCCCCTTAGTACAAGGACGAAGCCCCCTTATTTGTTATCTCTGTAAGAAATGTCAAAAATTTGCAGTAATTTACCTTAAGATTTGGCCAATATGTTGCATTAAAAAGGGTTTAAGGACCCTAAAATATTCGAAAAATTTTCACCCCTCCCCTTAGACCTCTTCCATAGGACGGCGATCCAAAGCAACGTTCAGCCCCCAGTCTCGGACAGCTCCCTTGGCCTATGATGTTTTCAAGTGCACGATATTTTCAGAATAATCAGAAAGGGCAATTGCATAAGTAAATGAACCGATTTCCGCAATCTTGAATACGGGCACCGCTGATAAGTGGGTGTTTTGCAAGTGGGGGGGGGGGGGCAGGAGGCCCCAAATCTTGGCCAAACCGACGAAAGGTCGACAATCCAAGTACATTCCCCAACTTTTGCACACCATTTGTCCACAAGAGACTTTTTGTTAGTTGTTATTAGTTTGGAAGTGACAACGGAGCAGACGAAGTGGACATCAAAGGGACTGAAAATTGGAAATTGTGCTTTCTGATGTTATGAAAATCATCTTACATTATCATGATCCTCTTGTATGTAATGTTTTGTAATTTCTGTCGAACGCCAAAAAAGTGCGGAGGTCAAGAAGTTCTGTGGGTATGCAAACCGCCACGTCGATCTCATATACACCACCCCAACAAATGATGTGAACAGAGACACCCAAAGCAGAAGAGGGGGAACCTCAAGAATGTTTCATTAATTGAAGCATGAAAGATATTGCATATCCTCAAATTAATAAAGGAATCTCAATTTTCAAATTTACTTAAGGGAAGGGCCGTCTGGACAAGAATAATTTATACTGCTCTGACTATTTTGCTGTTAATAGAATAAACAAGAGAACGGAGAAATACATACAGACGTGTTAAGGTATTGGTAACTAATGAGTTAGAGTTAGATGAGGTTTTACTGCTCAGTTTGTAACCAATTGTTTAAGTCGGGCCGGCCACCGCCTTTTTTCCAGTTGTGACACCCTGGCTTGTTTTCCCTACTCCACTGCTTATGCCTGAGCACCAAGCTCAATGGCAATAGGTTCCATTTTTAAAGTCTTCTGTATGAACCGGTCAGGAGTCGAACCCCAGACCTTTCGGCTGCAAATCGGATGCTCTAACTTCTTGACCATGCAGTCGTGAGAGGACGCGGAGTCTCAAAGTCTGTTACAACTATATCAGGTAATGAAAACAACCAAAATATCCGGAGCAGACCGAGGTTAGCCTTTCTACTCGTTTTCGAAAATCATTATGTTAGCAGTAACAGTCTGGTATTGGCAATATATTTAAACTTACTCAAGCTAGAATAAGCCTATGCTATATGCTGACTGTAGCGTGAGCAATAGAACCTCTGCCTTTTGGCTAAGATAATGTGTGGTATCTGTTCTTTCCAGCCAGTCTAGAACGGGACACGCATGACACACCCATTGGTAGAGGTCTGAAGGTCAAGAAGTTGGTCATGTTTAGTCAAAGTTGTTCCATGGGAACATGGCTCCTTTTGGTAGCAGAAATTCTGCTTTTCGCCAGAGAATCGAGGGTACGTTGGAAAAAGTATTAGGCCAAATGCTTCCTGTATGTAAGTCCAATGTAATGGTGATACTTCTACAATTATTTCAGGGCCGTATCCAGGAGTTAGTCCGGGGAAGCGCTCCCCTGGTTGAAAAAAAGGAAAAAATGAAAATAAACAAAATGGAAAAGAAAAGAGAAAAAAAGGGAAAAGAAAAGAAAGGTTACGTAGGATTTGAAGGTACATTTCAATAGGACAATTGCATGATAGATCAAACTTAATATAATCCTAATTCTCCATAAAACAGGGCTCAGGCTTTGTTTGCTGTGAATAGAGGTTTTTCACGTGACGTTAGCTCGTTTCAGTTTGGTATGCTTGCAGCAAGGAAATACAAAGCTTTAGTTTAAGAAAGATTAGGATTTCTCTGGTTGGCCGTCGCTGATCATGTGCAGAAGATGTTTTATCTTTAATCGCGCAAAATGGGACCCTAGACTCAATTGGGATACAACAAACTGATAGACCCGTAACGCTGTTGCAGATGCGGGAAGTGCATGGTTGCGTGCGTTAGCATGCACATCATTGGGACCACCGAGGCAATTAAAGGCACACTGTAGTCATCTGAATAACCTCTGTAGACTGTATCACTGGACTATGTAACTGGAGGACGCACGCCAATGTAGAATACGCTTCTAAACTGAAGCCCATTTGGAGGTCACGTGAGGAAGGTTAGCCTACTCAAGTCAATCCGCTGCCCTAGAAACGGATATCCAGAAGTAGATATAATGTAAAACTGAGTCAAAGATGTGCATGCTATGCGGACTAGGGCACTTTAGGGTCTCTTCAGCTACTTAGGTCTAATTGGCGCTCTAGGAAAGTTGCCTTAATAACTTAATGAAAACCTCTATATTACAGAATCCGTCGCAATTGTTTAAACATTAATTCAAAACAAAAATGAAAGTGCTTATTATTACCTTTATGTGTTTGGGGTAGAAGCAATTAGCCTACTACCTGTGTGAGCAGATTTTGTAATGTGGTTTGGCAAGGCCTTTGGGATGTTTTTCAATAGTCGAGAAATAAATGTTCAGTTCTACTCTTTGTGTTTGACCGCCTCTCTTGAAAATTTGTGGAGAACACTGATTTTTGTAGTTTTCCGGGGGACCGTAGATTATATGGATTACCAAAGGCATGATTGAATCCAATAGTAGGTCCTGATTACTACAGCAAGCTCCTCTTATACAGGCTACAATTAAGGCCTACATTGTGTTACCTTGGTGGCCTATGGAGGATATCGTAAGCTACAGTGTTAATGGTACTGTTGTGAATATGTAATTGATCAGTTTCTTATTATAATTTCATTCAGTTTGACATGAGATTTTTCTAATATACGTGGTCAGTTTGTCCTAGCATATTGAGTTTAGTGCTAGCAAGGAGCTTTCAAAGCCAAGTACCGGAAAATTTTACAATTTTGGACTTGGACTCGAGAACACTGGACTCGGACTTGGACTTGGACTCGAGCCCTCGGACTTGGACTTGGACTCGGACTTGACCTTATGGACTTGGACTCGGACTTGGACTCGAGCTTGGTGGACTTGACTACAGCCCTGAGTTCTAGTAGAAAAATAACATAAATTGGGCAATTTAATAATCATTCATTGAAAACTCTCTCACACTCGCACATATATCACGATGCATGAGAAAATATCTTATTTCGAAACAGATGGAATTTTAGTCCCAAAATTCCAGATACGTTCTCCCAAGAAAGCTGTACTTTTCGCACTAATTAACATCTTAAGGCTAACGGTATGGCAAAAGATACCCTCATTAGGCTGTGAGATAAATGTCAACCTTTACAGACCCTAATTAAACTAAATCAGCCAGTTAAGAACTTAAAATTCAACTGGTTGACAATCGCAAAAATCCATTACATAAACATCCTCTCTAAGGATTCGCAGTGGACCATCCGATCTGTTCCATAGCCAACGCGGGATGTATGCACAGGGAGCTGTGGTATGCAACTGTCTATTCAGGCTATTCAACACCAGCAAAACCCAATCATGCATGATATAATCCCTGTTACATTATCTTGCAACACAGGAACACTGAACAGCTGGTCCAGCATTCATGCTCGCTTTACTATTAAGATTAGTCTCCCCTATGATGCTGTTTTTCCTTGAAAGTTTCTGGACACTAAGCGGTATCCTAACGTTTACTTTATGTATACACACAGAACCTACACTACGCACGTTCAAGTTTTGCTGATGGAAGCAAGCTTCCGTCAGTATGTCAGTCTGTTAGATGATGCATGCGTCTGTGATCGGGCCTTTTGGCTAAAAGCACCACAAATTTTACAAGCCACTTACGGCATTGCTGTATCTATAGCACCTAAAGTTATGTCCTTCGACTACTTGGGGTGAGCATACCGCCCGCGAAAGGCGAATGGCGTTTTCATGCGTGTGAATGCCGTTGTGAAAAAAGGCTATATGCAAGCATATTACCAATTCCAAGATCGTTTGTAATACTCATCTGGGTCTTCTTTTAGCACGGGACAACCTCCTACGTTAACCTTCTTGTGGTGCAGTCAGAGCAGTACGTTTCACTTTTGCAATAGAACGCCAGTCTACTAATTTCGAGCCCTGACGGTCTTGAAATTTTTGTGCCTAAAAAAGCCATGCCATCCGAAACCCCGCTGACATTTGCTACATGAGAGTCCCGCATCATTCATTGCGCTTTATTCACCCACGGTCTCGGGTCATTCCATCTCCACCGTTCCTCTTCTTCCGCACTTGCTCCCGTAAATCGAAGTCTGGAGTCTTTTGACCGACCTGACAACTACATGAAAATGCGTTTTATGTCACCAAGTTCAGATTTGTTGCCCCAGCAGTGCAAGAATTGAGTGTCTGATTCTTTTTAAATATAAAGTTTATTATTTCCTTAGTTATGTGAAGGACGCTTTTGCACTTAAACATTAACTTTTGTTTACAAAGTAGACTTTTCTCCCACACCTGAAAACGGAGAAAACTTGAATGTTCGTACGGACCTACAACATTCAGTAATACCCATACCCACTGACCATAGGTACACACTAGTGACACAGTGATCAAAAAGTGTACTTTCCAATTTTTCAGCAGCCACGTTGCGGTATTGAAACTCATTTCCATGCAAAGAGTATGGAAGAGCAGCAGACCAAATGCAAATTTCAGAGAAGTTAATGACCGCTGAAATTGTGCATAAACACGTAACAGTTAGAGTCCGGGGCTCTCCTGCTCATCCATGGTCTATATTTGTAATCAAAGGCAGTAAAATTTGGTTACACGACATTTCCCATAGGCTAGTATCCCGAGTGTGAGAAGCCGGTTGTTGCAACAAGGGGGAGCAGGCCAAGTCCGTAAGGTCAACGAGCGTCATCTGGATGCGAGGCCTCACTGGGGTCGGGGTAGGATATTCTGGGGAATTTAAGTTAGACACTGGAGTCAATGGTATTCCCTGGCAAGAAAAGGCAATCAAAATTAGTTTACACTTACTCTGTAGTGCAGGAACCGTCTCAAAAAGAAAGTGACATGCCGAGAAGGAAGAAAGAGGGTGACTATATTCCCACTTTTAAAAATACGATTTTCAGGGTTGATTTCCACATTTACACGCAACACCCCTTGCCTCATGAGCTCTTACCCGTTTTTCGCATTCGCAGTTTTTATACAAATTTACTCTTCTGATCAATGCGATAACCAGTGCCCGCCTGCGTTAGAAGCTAGCTTTTCCCAGGTTTATCTGGCATTTACATTTCGGGGTCCCGCAGTAGCCTTTATTTGCCTACCTTCGTAACAGGTGTCGAATATATACGACTCCTTTTCAAGTACAGACTCTTACGAATTACGAGTCCAGCCACTGCAGGTACAGGGGTAATAAACGTTGTCTGAGCGGGATAACATTTTCAGTAGTTTGTGACGTCATCGCACGGAAACTGCTGTGCAAGTTGTTTCGATACGACTCTAACGTACGCAGCGCATCTGCATGATACACTGTGCACAAGTACAGACGGCTTCTAGGTGCACTTCAGGCAAGTCTCCAAGCGCTTTGCCGTCTCCATGTTCGCACCTGTTCAGAATTTTAAATGGTATATTGAATTAGTTTCCGTGAACCAAAGTTGCAGTAAAGAGACAAGCAGAAGTCCGTGATGAGCTGCAGGACCTACAACTTTTGCTCACAGTTGACCTCAACTTGGTGTGTATTGTAACAGTTTTTTATCGTACGCCTAGTCCTAAGCTAGGCCCATATTAGACCTATACTGCAAACTCCTCTGCGCGCGAAGCTTAGTTAATGTTTCATACTGCGACAACTTGTGAGCCTGTGATTTCCTCCCCCCCCCTACCCCCACTGATATGCAATGGGTCACAAGTGCACCGAAGGAGTTTGCATGAGTGGGATCCAGATGGTGCGTTAGGGCCCCTTAACTGGTATCCAGGGGCAGAACTCCGGTGGAGGTTAAGGTGGCAAAGCCCACAGCTCTTACAGTATTTGATAATAAGACCGCCAAAATTGGTTCTAAAGGCTTTTCTGATCAAGTTATTTTCGTTTTAGATTTGGAAAACTCGTTTTCAATAACTTAGTATTCAGATTAATTTAAAGACACCCATAAACTTCGAAAATATATCTCTGAAATGAACACTTCTTGATTTATTTCATTTTGCCCGATTTAGGAGCAGGGCGAATGAAGTTGGTAGGTCAATTTACACATGTGCTACTTTCAACACGCTACACTCCTTAGCAGAACTTGTCCAGTGAAAAATGGGACCAAAAATTACTGCTTTTGGACCATTTCCTCCAAAATCTTTCAAAATCGTCCTGCCATTAAAAGCTGTAAAGGATAATTACACATTTCGGTATCGCTGACTAGACTATTCCATTACAAAACAGGATCGAATTAGCGAGCAGGGCCCTAAACCTTCGAGGATTCTTTATGTTATGGAAGCTACAATACGGGAGGTTTACCTTAAATATTGCCGTAAGAGGCAAAAGTTGAGGTAAACCCCCCAACCCTAAAGAGGAACAGTATAGGTCGATAAAATATTCCTTTCTTCGTAGCCTTGAAGAATCGTCCAAAAGAAGAGATTATTTCTACCACAATCATCCAAAAGCCGTAGAACGAAATGGAATACGAAAATACGTCGTCCAAAATTTTTTACGTCCCATTTTTCACTGGGTGGAGAAGGTCTCTGGTGAATTAATCCAGGGCCCAGCTGCTCCAAGTAGCAGCTCCCTGATTAACCTAATTCATCGTACTCAGTGTGGGGCTTAAGGCGGCGGGAGTTAGGGTTCAAAGACTGCAAGAGGCATTGAAGCAGGCGTGATTAATATTTTTGCCAATGGAGAAAGGTACTCTAATCTCCTTATACCTCATCGACTGACCCATTGATCGGTACACAATTGGAATTCATTTTGCGTGCATTCCTTACAGTAAATGGACTGACTATAACCCTTAATATACATGGTTTTTGGTTCAGGAATTTGTCCTGGGTGTGATTTCTAATTAGTATTGGGGGATGTGTGGGACCAAAGCCGACCTCATCTCGATCGAGGTTAGGACTGAGGTCAGAACTTTTTCCTCACGTCCTAATGTCCCAGATATCAGAAAACCCTAATTTACAACACAACTGACCGGAATGTGTCTAGTTCCATGCGTGGTTACCCATGATGAGAGAATAGTCGGCATCCTACTCCACTCCTCCCATTGAAGGAAACTGCACTCTAAGCCACTGAGACGAAATTGTCTTTACAGTTTTTTTCTTGACATTCTCTAACTTGTGTAGTCTCCAAGGCTCCCATCGCCAACTACGGGGAGGAAAAATGGCATCCCCATATCCCAAAATTACAGAAGTTGCTTTCTAAATTCCTAAAACACAGCTTTGCCACTAAAGTTGTGCCTCTACTTGGACTCTGTAGAGTGTGTCCAGAGAACGGTATTTTATCCCCCTGTGATATCTACTCGTTGCGGTTCACTCCATGATCGGATTGGAATCAGGTCTCTAGCAAAGTTAGGGACAAAGTGGAGGAATAAATTCGCCGAGAAGACTATCACGCACAGAAGTCCTGTACAGAAGATATTTGGCACCGTAAAACGCCGTAAAGGTGCGTTCACACCAAAACCGAAATCTGCTGCGTTTTGCAGGCGGGACGCGAAAATTTTTCTACAAAGACAGCGAGGGGCAATTTTACTCCAATAAAAAGTTTGAAAATCGCCCCATTCGTTCTGAGATAACAAATATCGCGTCCCGCCCGAAAAACGCAGCAGAATTCTGTTTTGGTGTGAACGCACCTTAATACATGAGGTCACATTCTTCACCATCCGGACAATTTTTCACCGCAGTTGTGCTTTATGTTGTTATCCTACATCCTACCTACTCTGTCCATATGGAGGCTATAACCGGGTACTGAAACCTACCCAAAGTAAGAAACAAAATTCATATGGTTCAGACAGGCTGGATACCGATACTGACTGATAATTAACGTGCGGGGACAAAGACCTTTAATTGTTTAGTGCTGTACGGAAAAGCTAATTGCAAAATAGTATAACCTTGTTATTTTGAAGGAGATACATTGGAAACTTTAATTTATGGTAATCTGATTAAATCCCAGGGCTGTAGTCAAGTCCACCAAGCTCGAGTCCAAGTCCGAGTCCAAGTCCATAAGGTCAAGTCCGAGTCCAAGTCCAAGTCCGAGGGCTCGAGTCCAAGTCCAAGTCCGAGTCCAGTGTTCTCGAGTCCAAGTCCGAGTCCTGCAAGTCCAAAATTGTAAAATTTTCCGGTACTTGACTCTGAAAGCTCCCTGCTAGCACTAAGCTCAATATGCTACGACAAACTGACCAAACAAATTAGAAAAACCTCATGTCAAACTGAATAAAATTATAGTAAGAAACTGATCAATTACATGTTCACAACAGTACCATAAACACTGTAGCTTATGATATCCTCCATAGGCCTAACCCAGGTAACACAATGTAGGCCTTAATTGTAGCCTATTTAAGAGGGGCTTGCTTTAGTAATCAGGACCTACTACTGGATTCAGTCATGCCTTTGCTAATCCACCTAATCTACAGTCCCCCACAGAAAACTACAAAAATCAGTGTTCTTCACAGATTTTCAAGAGAGGCGGTCAAGCGCAAAGAGCACAGGCGATGGCGAAGCAGGTTGTTATGTGAGGGACTCCGCTGACTAGCTGTCTTTTGCAAGTTGACAGATCCTACCCAGTACTCATAGGTACCATTTTACAAATTTATGACTTCATTTGTTTAAAAATATGTGCGGATCGGCCTTCATTTGAAAAAAAACAGTAGCCTATTGTCAACTTTTTTCGGAGGCGGGGCGGAGCAGAGCGGAGCTTTTGTAGGGGGCTGGATTTTTTAGGGGGCGGTCGTTATTTTAGGGGGCAATTTTCACTCGGGGGTGGACCACCCCCTAAAACTCCTTGTGGAGAAGACTGAAAACATACTTTCAGATACCAACAACTTCGCCTTTCCCACCCTGTTTCCACACAAAGACACACACATACACACTTACACACATAAAAGAGTCGGCATTCAGTACTATCATAGCTGTATGCACATGCATGCAATTACGTCCTGATGCCCTTACATACTGTATTACAGACCAAATTAAGTGGTTGTAAAGATTCTGATAGGGAACTAATAAAACTTCCAAAAGCTAAGATCTTTTCATGGTACAAGTCCTCATAACCTACAGTACAGTAGACCTACTACATCAAAGAAAACTATAGGCTTTATTACATGTCAAATGTCATTGCTTTTGGGAGGATTATGAAATTTAAAATAATATGATGAAGAGAAAGGCTGGACTTGATGGACTCGACTTCAAGTCCAAGCCAAAGTTCGAGTCCAGAAAGCCCGAGTCCGAGTCCAAGTCCAAGTCCAGAAAGCCCAAGTCAAAGTCAAAGTCCGAGTCCAAAAAGAGCGGACTTAAGTCCGGACTTGAGGTCAAGTCCGGACTCGAGTCCTCCAGCCCTGTTAAATCCACCTCATCGTTTGCATAGTTTCAATTCATGAGTGATTATTACAGCTTAGGGTACCCACTTCTTTTGTCTGATCCTTTTCAGTTGGTACATGAAACCTTTTATACCTACTTATACAGTATGAATAAGAATAGGAGGAACAATTCTTTGATCCGAATGTTTTTACCGACAGTCAAATAAGAAACACTGTCTTTTAAATCAAAACAACTGTAATTGCTAGGGAGTCCAGAAAGACTAACTTATAACAATAAGGGCTCACACTGGAACAATGCGTGAAGGACTAAAGAGAGGTGAAAGACTATAATTTGTTTTAAGATTATATAAATTTCCGCAAACGTTCGCAATTTGCGTATGGTAAGTGCATGATCAATATTTTACATAAAATTTAACTAGTCTATTGTGATAAGCGTTGCGTCGCGTTGGGAGCTGCAAATTAATTTTCAAGGGAAGCGACTGGCAATGCTATAGCATACAGGCAAAATTTGTCGACATCTATTTTCAACGTAGCAGACGACATGAACCTTTTGTTATATGCTTACAATAGCTTTAAGCTCATTGTATCTTCAAGTGCTGTACAAAGCAAGTGACCTTGGCGGCAAATAGGTGGGTACAAAAGGGAGAGCTGCCGTTTTATCTCCTTCTGAATAACAACTCCCTGGTATGACTCGATTAGATTATTCTACGCTTGGGGTACTTTTCTGCGTCTCCGGTACTCCTTCTCCGTCTTCAATCTCTCTCTCTCTCTTCCTTTCCCTTAAATCCCCTAGTGGGTGATTTTCCCCGACTGGTCACTGAAGTGGGGAGGGGCTGTGCCCCCTGACCTTTTTAAACACGCTATTGTTTACTTGTTGTAAACACTCAAACTTCCCATATTTTCAACTTGCTTCGCGCTAGAGTTTGTTACTCAGGCTCTTTACCTGATGAAACTTGCAATGAAAGAGTACGGAAATTCATGTTTAACGAAATCCTTCTGCTGACATATGAACAGGCGCTATAATTTAGGTTTGTATCTTGACACTTAACATCTGACCTCATATAAATGACATAATCCTTTTCATTAGACTACACTCCTTCCCTTAAACCCAGCCGAAAGTAGAAACACTCCAGAAAAGGTAGAGAATTTTTTAAATATATAATCAGTGCAAATCTTGATTTGAAAATTGTGTTTGAAAGAGACTACAGCATTGCACACAGCTATATAACAGTACAGTAGTCTACAGTAGGTTTTTTGTCAATATTTGCCTAAAATAACCGCGAGAATATACAAAATAAAAGACTAAAATTTGAGAATGACACATCTAGACTTACTTTTGTCAGGATTAGGCTGTTATTGTTAGTATGATGGCTCTCGAATAAGAGTACTTAAGCAATAAGGTTAGCTTATGTCTGTTCCAGCAGGGAGGTGTTAGGAAGTAGATACAACAACCAAATATGTTAGATAATATACATTTGAAAATGATTTAATCCCGTTCAGGTATCAAACTTTGATTGACAGGTCTCTTTGTTCCTATTGATTAGACCTATTGATTTCCATCTTCTTAATGATGATCTTCCCCTTCCAAGTAATTCTGAAACAATTGCCTTTAGTAAAACTTCAGGTTTGTTACCGACGGGGGCCAAGTTTCAATCAAGATTTTTAGCAAAGGACTGTCAATGGAAGTTTAAATAATGTTCTTCATTTGTGTCCCTATAAATGTGATGAGTAGTCTGCTTTGAGCATTGTTCAAGCCTACATCATTTTCCCAATTTTGGCAAATTTCCTGATTACTTAGAAACAAACCCGACATGTAAGTTGTGTGAAACGTCGTCAATGAATTTCAGAGAAATGACCATTATTGCGACCAATAACGACAAAAATGTAAAATTTCATATGTTTGTGTGACGACTCACAGCGAAAAGGTACCTGTTTAATGTAAGGAGTAAAAAAGTGTCTTAGGGCGTTGGGTCTCCTTTATAACACCTCCCTAGTTCCAGAAATTTACGTTTATTACCTGATATAATATTGTGAGCCTTTGAGATTCGATTCGATTAGGCGTCTCCTTCTAAGTTACTATTACCACTAAGATTCCTGCCTGGTGTATTTCTCCATAATTGTGTTAATTCTATCGACAGTAGAATAAACAGAGCGCCATTATCCAGACTGATCTGTGCTCTAGTGATATTGAGACTCGTCCATTAATTCTGAGGATATGCAATGCATTCCGTGTTGTGATGAAACGCTAATGAAGTATTCCTCTTTTCCTTTAAATTCCTCTGTTCATATCACCCGTTAGAATGGTGTATACAGAAATCGGTGTGTGGTTTGCATACCCACCGAACTTCTCGGCTTTTGTACAATGGGAGAACAACCGCTTACCTTTTCTCTTTAAATCAGTAAATTAAGGTGAAATCACTGATGTTTTGTCAACTCTGTTTTCTTTTATGTTGGGCAGGTATTTGAGAATACTTGGGAAATTACACAATACGTGTTCCAGATCTCCTACCATGAGACACCATGTGAACTACATTGATAAATCTATTCTGAGAAGTACCTTATATCAGCAGGTTTGCCCCCTAGGTAACTGCAAAGTAGTCACAAATATGCACGTGGGTATTTTTCCTGATTTCTTATTGTTTCCCACCATGATTCGTCCTTCGCATGTTCAAAACCCTTACAAAACAATTGTGTGGGAAACGTTCCAATACCACACGTGAAATACTGTGTCAAACTGTGGAAACTATTGTGGGGTGGGAAGATTCGTGAAGTTTCTGTGAATTTTTGCCTGAAAATGTGTGTCATTAAGAAACATTTGACACACATTTCCTATGTGCCATGCATTGACCTGCCTTTCCACTGGTCGGACATGGGGCAATGTTTGGAAAACCAAAAGATAAGTTTTGACACAGGTAACATGTGGGCAAAGTGGGTGGGGTAAAGTAGCAGAGTGTGGAAATATGTGGTGAGGTGTGGTGCTGAGTAAATTCACTAAGTCAATTTCTTTCACTGGCCTTGTTTGTCACACTTTGCCTTGGTTTGCCACATGTCTCAACTTGACACAGCTTTCCCGACTTTGACCGAGTTTTCCAGTTTTGCAATCATGCAGAGAAAAGCGTAGTCCTGTTTGTCAGATTTGTTCCAATACCACATGTGTCACCACTCATGACCATACTCTTTTCCTTGTGCATTTACATATGCCCTGCCACATGGGACCACGTGTGTTCACATGTGGCATGTAACACGTTTTTGTAGGTTAATAAAACAATAACACATTTGTGTTGAATGTGCGGTTTCCGGCAATTTAGAGGGCTTTAAAGAAACTACTTTTGTTATCATCGTGGTAAACAACACAGTAGACATACCACTCCCGTAACAAGGTTGCCATTAACGTTTCAAGTGGTCCCCGAGTCACCGAGAGGGTATAAGATACTTCCCGCTCAGACATAACCTTTCAAGGGGTACACTTCTGTTATCAGAAAACCTCCAACGAAGCTTAGCTAAACTCTGAACTGTGGCCCTCCCCTGTTTAATGACCAATTGTAGCCGAATGATCAGTTGGCGTGATGATGCTACCAGGATAGGTACCGAAAACTTGCCACTCAGCCAAAAACGTCCAGGTTTGATTTACAAACCTTAGAATATAGGGACAAATGTTTCCATCTTGTCAAAACATTCTCTATGTTAGCTGCCTTTTCTTGGAAACATCCATTAAATTCGATTCATGCTGACACTTTTACAAACTAAGATGCTGATGAAATCTCAGTTGGGCCACCAGACGACTCTGTATACAAAGAAATGGTAATCTTTCTGGCAAGTGACAATGTTAAGGCCGACCTAAAGTTGTATCAATAGAAAAATTTGTGTTTAATTTCCTAAAAGTTATTAGTCATATAGAAATCTTAGGAGCATATGACAGAAATATCGCTCTGAGACGGTAGGATACAAAGTTCTTATGGGTACGTAGCTTAAAACTTACCTACATTCCGTTGCACTGATATCTGTGAATGCACTATTCACTAAAGCACATGCCCAGGCATGTTGATGGCATTCAATAAATCCAGGCATTAACGTCTGTTGGTTAAGGTATATAACCTGTGTGTCTGATGCAGCATAGGTGAAAACTTCGTCAAGAGTCCCCACTGCAAGAATGATACCACCGGCTACTGCAACGGCTTCAATATTAGCAGTACATGCCTCGTCCATAGTGATAATATCACCACCGTAAAATATAATGTCAGCTTTCTTCGCCATCTTGGATATGTAGCGAGACCGACAAATTTAACCTCATACAGCACAACAGGTCTAACGATCTTCTACAGTTACTAAGGTAAAAGGTTGTGTATTTAACACTGAAAAGTGTTTACTGCAAACACGTTGAGATATGGTAAAAGGTTATTTATGGTGAACGGTGCTCATAAATTTCACATAATACATGCCTGAGTTCAAAAGGTGGAAAAGTATAAAGATTAAATTTGCAGTTGAAACACATAGGCGGGTAACAGTGCTACGCAGTTTCAAAAACACTTCATCTAGCTCTCCATGACTTGTTTCCTAAATGTATAATGACAAAGAGAAAAGTCAAAAGTGTAGATTGAAATGAAAGAATGTATTCCTTTAGTTATTAAAGAGCAGTTAAACATATACGTGTTGAAGCGAGAGGTCTTTTAACTTCATAATCGGTCTCCTTGATAAACTTAGTTTAGATAAGTTGAAAGTATGTTATAGAATTCCGACTATGAGCACTGCTTATACATATGTACTACTAAAAGAAACACTGTAAACTCCGCTTTTAGAAGATTTATGGAATTCTAGCTGCGTACACAGATTTTTTTATTTGTTCCTTTTTACCCTGGAAGAAACTTTGATAGTGATATTATTAAAATACCAATACTGAAAACTTTTGCCAAATTCCTCTGGGGATTGCAGTAATGGCATCCCAGACTTGCAGCTAAAACGCCCTAAACATTACTGAGGATATTTTCATGTTTTGCCCATACCTGAACTGGAATGGAATTAATACTTTCAGAGACACATTATCAGCAGATTTAGGCCAGAATATGAAATAAGTTTTATAAGGTATACATATTAAGTTTGATCCGGCTTAAGAGGTACGTCCAATGATAAAACACTAAACGAATAAAGTGATCATACCCAAGCCGTCAGAGCCTTTGCCCTTATCATCGGTCTGTCATGATGTGTGGCTCTGTTGTCAGGTTGTAGCCGGAGATTTCGTACCCGAGCAAGACCTATCTTGATAGGCTTCGACAAAGATAACATTTGTGTGTGATTGTCCTCTATTATCTACCAAAAGTCATTATCCTTTGTAAAAGTGAAAAGACTATAACCTTCAAAGTGTCTGATTTTATGTGAATGCATTATCAGTGTTTAGACTTTGGTACATACTCGACAAACACGGTCTGCTACTTAAAGAATATTATAAAATCTCCCTTAAAAACGGAGAATAGCAATTGAGTTCGAAATGCTGACTTTGTCCTCATATACAAATTTACAGATCATTGGCATATGCTGGAATAGAAGACAAATATGAGAGAAAATGTGCACACTTTGTTAAGTTCTGCTGTATCTAATAGGATCTTAATGTGAACAAATAACATTCAGGAACCACATTAAACACAGAAATGGACTTGAACGTACTTATGGTCTTGAACTACACATGAAAGATCTTACCCCATAGCCGGTGTGGAATTTTATCAAGTTATAGGCCAAGTTATGTGGCTTTTTATTTTAAGGTCATATAAAACTTGATTTTAAGACCTGGCACAGACTCTTATCACGTCATAGGTCTATCTGGTTTTATATGGCTATATTGAAAGTTATACATGTGCCTGAAATATCGTTTTTGTTAAGTCATATCTCTCTTTATTTGGCCGTAAAAAGTTGATCTGAGTACCTATCATGTGCTTTTATACAGTCAAGACTGGCTTGTTGAGATATCATGAGAGATCACGTGACTTTCGTATCTTACGGAATCCTTTTCAAGTCATATTTGACTTTGTATGAGCTGACATAAAAGAAATATTTTGAAACAATTCCTAGCTGGTTTGATTTGGTCTTATAAAATTTGATTTATCTAATCTGGTATGCTATTATAAAGTTATATCAGAATTTGTATGACTAGATATAAGATATTTCCAGATATAAAACCCTGTGTTTATTATGAGTAAAGATGTACAAGAGGCGTCCCAAAAGAAAGGGTCAGCTTACCTATTGAATGGCGTGAAGGATCTGGACTTGAGCGCTTTAAAAATTCAAACAAAACATCTCTACCAAAGATAATTCGAGGTCAAAAGTTGCTTAAAATGTACGTATCATGCACTTTATTGTTACATGGAGGTCGATGGACATATGAGGTCATCATAGGTCAAGTTGTAAAACATCACAAAACATGATATCTCAAGAAGATAACTTTGAGGAATTTACCTTAGTGTGACCAATTTAAGAATTTTCTTTCGGCAAGAAATCAGTAAGCCTTTGGAATTTTTGGCTACATTTCATATTATTGCTGACGTAATGTAACAAAGAACAATTTATTTACTCTTTAAAATGGCATCCCATCCCTTTTCTCATGTAATTCTGATTTTACATATCTTTGTTCCTTTGTTAATGAAGCCACTGTGGTCTCTTCAAAAGTTGGGTTATAACATGGACCCTTTCGATTCTACCAACTTTTTCACAAAATATCCTAAACGTTCTCGATGTTTTAAATTTCTCCATCTGATACTACATTTAGTGGTTTTGGTATTTACTTCCCTGCAAGCCCAGATCTGTCTTGTTTTTAACAGGAATTGGTATCATCATCATCATCATCATCATCATCATCATCATCATCATCATCATCATCATCATCATCATCATCATTATTATTTTCAAAGTTCTTTTCGTTAATTAGTTCCTGAAGGGCCGGGCCCATCCCATGGGCCTGAGGCTTCTTCATGGATGATGTGATAGTCATTTTATGGACAGCATCTTCCTAAGTATGTGGGCAGTTCCAAGCAGAGCAGTTTTCTGGACCAAGTTCATGTCAATTTGACCAGGCAGTTTGTTCAGGTAAGCATTCATGCCTTTCTTACACATTCCCAGTGCACCAACCACAACAGGTGCGGTTTCTGTTTTCATCTGCCACATTCTGCATATTTCGATTTCCAGGTCTTTATATTTGCTAAGTTTTTCTGTGGTCTTGATTGATATGTTTTTGTCAGAGGGAACAGCCACATCAATAAGGAGACATTTCTTTTCTTTGAAGTCCTTGACCACAATGTTTGGTCGGTTTGCCTTGATTTCTCTATCCGTGTGGACTGGCATATCCCATAGGATAGTGGCATCTTGGTTTTCCGATACAGTCAGGGGCTGGTGATCATACCACTTGTCTGTACTGGTCTCAATCCCGTAATGCCTGCAGATTAGCCAGTGGATGTAGGTCGCCACTTTGTTGTGCCTATGTGTGTATTCTGTTGGTGCAAGTACAGGGCATCCAGAGATTATGTGATCAATAGTTTCTTCGTATTGTCCACATAGTCTGCAGAGAGGGTTTGTGCCATCTTTCACTATGCGATGTAGGTAGGCTCTCGTAGCAAGGCTTTGATCTTGGGCTGCTACTATCAGGCCCTCTGTTTCTGCTTTCAGCCCTGCACTCCGGAGCCACTGGTTTGTCTGACAAGTGTCTACATCTGGGTCATCCATTCGCTTGCAGTATACTCCATGTAATGGCTTGCTTTTCCATGTTTCGTGCAGCTGCCGTTGTCCAGGTGTCTTCGTTGCTTTCTTCACCCTTTTTGCATAGGTTGTGGGGCCTTCATTTTCATTGGGTGTCAACTCTGGTGCTGCAAGTTCTTCCCTGTATTCTTTGGCCTCTTGTACCAGTGAGTGCGTCTTTTTACTGGTCTCATGGTGGCGTACAATACTAATAAGTAGGTCTTCTGTCTTTCTTAAGTATGCTTCCAGCCCTATGGTGGTGGTCTTATACGTCAATTCTAGTTGGATCAGACCTCGCCCTCCTGAGGCACGTGGTATGTATAGTCTGTCTACATCTGCCTTCGGGTGGTGTAACCTTTCCATGGTCATTATCTTTCTGGTCTTGATATCAAATCTCTCGATGTCAGTCAGAGACCACTTTATGACATTGAAACTGTAGGTTACCACAGGTACTGCCAGTGTATTGATTGCTTTGATTTTGTTGGCCGAACTGAGTTCACTCTTGAAAATCATCCGTATTCTGCTGTAGTATTCCTTTCTTATTCTTTCCTTGTATTTGGAGTGCTGGATACCATCTCCTTCATCTATTCCGAGGTACTTGTATGTTTGCTCCTGCTCAAGTTCTTTTATCTTGGTGTCCATGTCAATCTCAAGGTCCTGTGTTGTAGATAGCTTTCCTCTTTTGAAGGTAGCTTTTGCACATTTGTCTAGACCAAACTCCATGCAGATATCATCACTAAAGGTCTTTACAACGGTAATTAGCCCCAGCTGTTGCTCATCATTTTTGGCATATGTCTTCAGGTCATCCATGTAGAGCAGGTGGTTTATGCGGCCATATTGGGATGTGTATCCATACGAACTTTCGTTGAGTAGGTGACTGAGAGGGGCTAAGGCAAGGCAGAACAACAGTGGAGACAGCGAGTCTCCCTGGAAAATACCAGCTCTGATGTTAATTGTTCTTGATGAGAGTAAACCTTCTGCACTATGAAGCTTCAGTGTAGTCTGCCATGTTTTCATTGATTTTCTGATGAAATGGGTGATTGTCGGGCACACTCTGTGGATATTCAAGGTCTCCAATATCCAGGAGTGTGGCACGCTATCATATGCCTTCTTATAATCAATCCATGCTGTGGACAGGTTTCTTCTCCTCAATTTGACTTCCTCTAGGATTGCCTTGTTGATCAGGAGTTGATCTTTGCAGCCGTAACTCCCTTTCCTGCATCCTTTCTGTTCTGGGGGGAGTAGTCTCTTGTCATCGAGGAAGTGGTACATCCTCTCTGCAAGGATTGATGTCAGCAGTTTGTACATTGTAGGGAGGCAGGTGATAGGTCTGTAGTTCTTAGGGTTCTGGGTCTCCTTTGATTTGGGGAGTAGATAGGTCACTCCTTGAGTCAGCCACAGGGGACACTCTCCTGGGTTAGTTACGATGTCATTGTAGGCGGCCATTAAATCTGGGTGGAGGCTGGACAGGTTCTTGATCCAGTAGTTGGTAATACCATCTATTCCAGGAGCTTTCCAGTTGTTCGTTCTCTTAATGGCTGCTGCAATCTCATCAGCGGTTATGTCATTCCATTCGGGATGTTCAATGTTGGCATGTCTGTGGTATTGTTGTTGTATCCATGAAGCTGTCCCATTGTGTTGTTTGTTCTTCTCCCAGATTCCGGACCAGAACCCTTCAACTTGCTCAATGGTAGGCAGTTTTGTGTTTGATTGATTGATATTTTTTCGTAGTTCCCGATATAGACGATTCGGATTCCCTTTGAATGTCTTATTTTGGTGGTAGAATTGGCGCCTCTTCTCATACCTACGTAGTCTCTGTGCCTTTGCTTGAAGCTGTTGTTTTATGGACTCTTTGAGTCTAGGGAGATCAGTTGCCTCATTCTTGATGTTAAACTGGTGCAGTATCTTCTTCCTTTTTTGTTGGTCTTTCATGGTGGTGTTCTTCTCAATTTCATTTAGGATGGACAGCTGACCACGTAGCTTCTTAATTTGTTTCTGTATTCTTTCCTTCCAAGTGGGCTGCCGAACTTTCTTATTCTGCTGTGTAGACGGTGATTTGTTGACTGTCCCAGAGATAACCCATGCCGTTGCATATATGATGTTGTTTATATCAGTAATGGTCAAGGGAGATTGGTGTTCGTCTTTGATTAACCTCACAGCTTCATTTGCTAGGTGGATTTTTTGGCGACAATCCGTCTTCACCTTCATTAGTTGTGGCCTTTGTGACATGGGTGTTTCTTTAAGGATTTCCCATTTCCGTCGGATGAGTTCTGACATCTCAGTAGTAGTATCTGAGTGGGCAGGAATGGGCTCTCTTTCACTGTTGGTTTGGTCAGCTGTGTTAACTGATATTGCAGATTGCACTGGTGGGTCATCCTTCGGATGTGAGGTGTCAGTATCACTTCTGGTGACTCTTATTTCGTTCAGGACAGACTTTCTTATCTCCTCAAGCTCAATGTTGGTGAGCCGCTGTTTCTTTATGATGTCAGGTCTGACGTTTATTATTATTATTATTATTATTATTATTATTATTATTATTATTATTATTATTATTATTATTATTATTATTATTATTATTATTATTATTATTATTATTATTATTATTATTATTATT